>VWYO01016927.1:16346-53596 GCA_013400275.1 Rhadina sibilatrix | reverse complement strand
TTTTTTCATAAAAGTAGTGCAAGTTCTTGAAAATAGAAATAAAAAAAGATACTTTACATTTAAATTCCATGAATTAAAGTACAAAATCCGTCTACATTTTGAATACCTTAACATATGTTTAAGTTACTTTCAGTGGCTGTAATTTGCTATCATGTTTTTAAATAAAATTTCTGTTCTAGAAACATATTAATCCCAAAACTGCACTGCACCAAGAGAGAAACATGCTAAAATGGGCCCTACTATTGTTTCACTCAAAACTTACAGTATAAGGAAGCAATGGAGATTTATCTAATTTTTTCAAGGCTTGTCATCTTTTTCTACCTGGAAATTGTTTGGTTACTTTGTCTGTTCTCTTATGAATTTTTACCTCCTGCAGCCTGGATGACATTGGATACAGCTGAAGATATCTGGAAATTCTGGACAAACAGCTGAGAATCAACATTTCAAACCCGCAGTATTGATGCAGTCAAATTTACCATGCACCTGGCTCAAAAGCAATCCAGTCATATCTTTTAAGTATGAGATATTCTGGATGAGTTATATTCCGGACATCTGCAGTTCTGTGGCAGATAAAACACAAAGGGGGAAATCAAGAAAGCTGTGACTTTTATCTCAAACAGCTTGCTAACATTTCTGTTCATACCTGTTGATAATCCCACACTTGATTTTGCTGACTTTATGGTGATGAGTACTTTCAATGTTTGTGGGATGACTTGCTAATTTTCCAGTTAGTTCATTGCATTCACAGAATGTTCTCTCTCTCTCACTGATTAATTCCATCCATTTCATAAATAACTGACATAATCCACCGATTTCTCTTGCATTGACTCAAACTTTTAATTTTGTTATAAAGAGATAGATTCATTCCTTTTTGGCATTCAGTCTTTCATTACTCTGAAATTCTCTAGTGGTTTTAATTCAGTTTTCTTATGTGCCTGGGAAATTTTAAGCCAGGGAGCAATTGTCTTCTGTTAGGCTTTATTTTTAGGCTCATCCAACCTTGTGCTGACATGGACTTGAATGAAAGATTTCACCAAGAGGCATGCACATGAATATTTGATCTTACTGTTCTCTTCTGTAGCTTATAAAATAATCAAACATGCATTTTAGCTTCCAGATGAATGAAGACTGTCTAACATTCCCATTTTTACTGTGGTTATTCATGTATTAGCTTTTGGGTTTTTTTAGCTTACAGAAAAATGGGTGGTGTAAGTCTCACCCTGTAGACTGAACTCAAAGACTTAAAAAAAAAAATAGAAGGGGAATATAGCAAGAAAGAAATGTAATCTGAAATATGGGAAGAAACAAATGGGGAGAAATGAGGAGAAAATGAAGAAACTTATATTTTTGTGACATCACAAATCAGGAAGAAACCTAACAAATTTCCTTTAATATCATGCATGAAGCCAAGTACCTCCATAACCCAAAGGAACTAGTAGGAGAAAAGGCACTTAGCAAGTTTCAAATAATAGAAATTATGAGATGCAAAAGATTTCAAATTAGTCAGCTCTTGAATATCTCAGGTGCATTAGAATTGGGCCCACATCTGTAAAGATGAATACATGAGCAGAGTAACTTTAGAGATAATGGCATACTCCTAAAGATACAAAGTCAATCTACTCATTAACAAATGCTTGCTTACTTCAGTGGGAATATCAGCACTCTGACTTCAAAGTGTATTGGATTAGCTCATGGTATTTAGATATTACCACAAGAACTGAATCATATGTAGCAAAGCTCTTGAAAATTAAATCAAATGTCTGTGAAAACTCTACAGGATGCTTTTCTAGTCTTCTGAAAAAAACCCTGAAAATCTTTTTTTTTTTTTTTTTTTTTTTTTTTTAGATTTAATAAATACATACTTGTGATTGCAGTGACAGGAATTTCACAGTAAACATTACTTATAGACCTGCAGTCAGTTTGACATTCAGGTTTGCTGCAGTAGTGTCAAGATATTCTGTGGTATAGAAGCTGGGAAATCTAGGAACTCCTCTGTAGCTCCTGTATTACTGTAATTTAACTGTTAAAATAATTTTCCTCAGTCCTGTGCAATATGTTAATGTGACAACATCACAATATAGTATGTTTATCATTTTATCATGATAGAGATTGGTAGTTTTTTTATGGACACTGATGCAACTTTGATTTTTCTGCCATAAGACATGAAGCAATGATAGTCATAGTTACAAAAGAACAGACTCTTTCTAGCCTAATTAATATATATTTCCCCCCATATTTATTCCTAATAGGAGCAAGTGTATTGTTACAGCGTATCTGACTGAGTACATCTTGAAGAATCTTATTTAATAATTTCAAAATCTCTGAAGACCTACCGTGTACGAAACTATTTTTGGACTTAGCTATCTTTAGCAGTAGTATCAGATACTTTCCTCAATCCCTGAGAACAGAAGAAAGAAGAGTCCCAAATGTTATGCAATTTATCCATCCCCTGAACTACAAATCTATGTGGCAGAAATATCAGAAAAGAAATTCTTTTTATCTTTTTTTGTTTCTGGAATCCCTACCTATATTTATAGGATCTAGTTTCAGTGATTTCACTGAAGTAATATTGAGAATAGATATCACAGTATGACTCTGGGAATGTAAAGTCATCACATACCTGTAAGGAAATTAATATGCCTTTAAGCAATTCAGTATTAATTATCAAAAGCAACAAAAAAGCCTGTACATGAATATAGAAATGACTCAGTCTGGTTTTTAATGGTAATAACTTAAGTCAATGTAACAGCAAGTTGAATGTTCAAAGACAGAGCTACCAAATAATAATTTTGGATTGAGTTCCAAGGTATTTCTTCCTACTTTCCTCTTAGCTACACTCTGGCATCTGTTTTCTTTGGCATCCTATGGGGCTCTTTTTCTACTGAATATGAGTTTGAATGAACTCTCTTTACAGTGTTAGACACTAGTTCTCAATTCTTCTTAGGGCACAGAAATGTGAATATATTACACTTTAGTAATTCATAAAACTGAACAAATACTACCATGTAAAAATAATTTTGTGAGTTTAAATATTAATTCTCTGTATGCCTTATTAAAATTCTGAGAATTAAATAAAAGTGAGTGATATTTCCCTAACATTGTTTGCAGAAGACAGTTTTAAAGCTAACAATCCTTTTTTATGCAACAAAATATGCTTTATCCAACAAGAAAAAAATGCTACACAGAAGGCCAAATAGAACCATAGAATCATTAAAGTTGGAAAAGATTTCTATGACCATCAAGTCCCATCATTAACCTACAATCTGGAATTTGTCATGTTCTGAATATATTTTGGAAGGCTGCTATGACGTAAGCCCCATGGCCAGACACTCCAGGAGGAAAATAAGCTTTTGACTCTCTTTTTAAAAAGAGAAATATCCACAGAAAATTTAATTTTCATAAATCAGTTATTTCTGCACATTTCCTCTACTGGCACCTGGCATGTCAGTGTCATTGTATCTGAAATGTAACTTTGGAATATAGTAGCCTCTTGAATAAACAGTTTATAGGGAAATGGTTTATTTCTCAACAGTGAGAGCTTTAATTCACCTATAATTCTCTTGTCTATTCACCTCTATGAATAGACACCTCTATTCACCACTATTCACCTCTGTTCACCACCATCAGAGAAACAGAGCTGAGGACAGTGGAGTTGAATTGTGTCCACAGAACTCTTACATTATCAGGAGCTCAGTAAAGCTGAAACCTGAACCTCATTTAGGCGACCAGTGTAATGAGAGAGCCTATGAAAAGGAGCCATACATGAAGGCAGCAGCTTAGCAAATTTGCACCTTGAAATTGACAGACATAAACATATTCCCCACAGTTCCTTGCATGCAGACTCTGATTTAGATGGAAAAACATTAGAACAAAAGGGAGAGAGGTAATTACATTGATAGGTTTTATATACATATAAAAGTGTTTAGAGTGTGTGATTAAAGAGCAATCATGATAAATGCAAAGATTGGTGGAAAAACCCTACCAATATCACCATTGAAAATGGCACTTAATGAACTGACTAACCTAAAGCTCAACAAAGAAGGAAATTCCCATCATTATTCCTGATGGAAAACTCACCAAGAGTCACAGAATCACTGAATGGATGAGGTCATAAAGGGCCACACTGGGATCACCTGATCCAAGCTCCCTGCTCAGTCAGTCATCTTAGAGCACATGGCACAGGATTGCATTCAGAGAGTTCTTTAATATCTGCATTGAGGGACACTCCACAGCCTCTCTAGGTAATCTATTTCAGTGCTCTATCACCTACACAGTAAAGAAATTCTTTCTAATATTCACTTAGAACTTCCTGTGCATCAGTTTCTGCCTGTTGTGTGTTGCCCTATTGTTTGGTCTAGAAAAGTCTGGTTTCTTCTTGAAACCCTCCCTTCAGTGTCAATGAAAGAAACTCCATCATGAAAGCCATACAAGGTAGATGGTATAGCTGCCTGCAGAAGTAGAGAATGTGTTAGAGGGTTAGAGGATGCAGGGGAAGAGCTATAAGAGGCTTATGGTCAGGACCAAAGGCAAGAAAACGATCAGGGCAGATGCAGGAGGAGCAAGCATAGGAAAATGTAGCATTGTATGTGTTCATGTGAGTGTCAGTGAAGGTGCCAGCCTCTGTGTGTGTTGGCCTGCAAGACTGTGTGTGCAGGGTTCTGTGTGCCCTCGAGCATGTGTGTACAGGTGCACACACACCTGGCTGCCTGCTGGGGACATGCTCAGCCTCACTACTAGTAGGGCTTGGGAACACAAACAAAACAGCTGCAGCAATATCACATTATTAGGCTGGAATGGGAGAAACTCATATGTAGTCTGAAGCCTACCTTTAAGATTAGGTTACATTAAACCCATTTAATGTTTATACACATAAACTCTGTTCTTAAGTGTCTTTTGCTTGACAAGAAGTGTCCTTTGTGCGCTGTCCTGCACTTTGTATATGTGCTATAAAAAGGGTAAGTAGGAATACGCAGGGGGAGATAGAGGTGTGTGGTAGTTCTTCCTATGAAGGAAATACAGTTATCGTAGATTTTGAAGAATATGTATGCATGAAATCTTGTGCCAGCATATTTAATTGCTGAAAGTTATGCTTCATTTTTCTCCTCCTCCTTTTTTGCTGATGTTTCCTCTTGGTAGAAAGGTTTTATCTTAAAAGCTAATATTGGTCCACATGTTAGAACAAGAAAAAAGGCATAAAGATAAGAATGAATGTTCATTAAATGAACAATACTACTATCTGACTAAAATGTCACAGTAGTAAATATGAAATTAAATGCATATTTAGCAGTTGCAAGGAACAGCATGCAGTATATTAGTCTAAAAATGTTCATATTGTTAACTGCCATTTCTATACAAAGAACTTTATCACTGCTCAAACTAGTTCCCCTTTTATCCTTGTGTTCGCTATCTTTGCATAGTCATATCCACATTAATATTAGTAGTTTTTCTTGCCAAAACATGCCTTATTCTTTCATTCCATGTAGGTAATCCAAATTTAAATCCATCCATGAGATTTCTACTCCTTTGAATATTATTAATTGAATCTGTACTTTCTAAATGTGAGCAATGCTTCATTATATAACACTGAGTTCAACTGCAGCTTCTGCATTGTACTGGCCATGTGGATGTGCAAGTTATGGTCATCTCGCCAAAACTGTTATGTACAAAAACAACATGAAGAATATGAAACAACACTGTCTTTACATAATCAATATCATTGGCATGAACTGGGTGCCCTTAGCTTATGAGTAGCTATAGAAATATTTTTGGAATTATCATAATCTTCCTGCTTTGAAAAAGCCATATCTGTGCTTTTTAATTGAGTCCAAAATTAGTACACAAATAAATGTAACATATTTGTTGGTAAAAGCAGTAAGACTTAACTCTCATTGAAGGACCAGGATTATCCAGGTCCTTTAGGTAGATTTTATTGAGTGTTTATATATATGTATACACACATACATATATATATATATCTCTAGGCTGGACTTCATTGTGTAATCACAAACAACTTTCTGAGATTTTTTAGGGCAATCTCAATGGATTAAATCTGCTATTCTAGAAAGGTACAAGTTTCTGGTAGGACCTATGTCATACCCACAGGTTTGTGTAGCTATTTTGACTATCTTGGACTATCTTGGATGGATTAGAGGTCATGTTTAGGTGACTGATTTAATCTGGTAGTCAGTACAGTCAAGAAGCTCATATTACTCTGATGCAGGCACATGAGATGGGATTTATTTACATAAATTCAACCTCCTTGTAAAGTTTTGTAAAGTTTTAGGCAAACAAGTCTCAAGTTAGCAGCTGGTCAGCTAAATAACTCCTTAGATTCTTCTAACCTTTTTTACCATATCCCCTTAATTATGGATCTATGTCCAGTTGACAGAGAATTCATCATTAAAGGTATTTCCCTCAAGCAAATATTTCTTATTTGATATTTTTCATTATTCAGGTAAATTGAGTACTTTGTTAAAATAAGCCAACAACTGTATAGTTAATTAAAAACAAATGCAATATACACAATATAACACTGCAACACTGAACCACCTTAAAATGTTTTGTTTATCACTTTGCTAAAAAATATACCTCCATATGTAGAGCAAAAGCTAATTTTTCAATATTGGTCCATGACTTATGCTATGTGTTTCATAGTCCATAAATGTAAATTACAAATACTTCCCCCCCACCCCCACCAAAACAAATCTAAAAACTCCACAAACAAACACAAAAAAAACCCCCGAACAATAAAAACAAAACAAATCATGAATACTTCATATTAACACCTCAGTTTAACTTTTACATGGAAGGCGTATTTCAAGGAAAAAACCCTGCTATGAATATATTCATATTGCTTAATTCAGCTTTTTACCATAAATGAGATTTACAAGGAAGTAGAAAAACTGTATTTTAAAAGTTGACAAGTAACTGCAGAGGATTAATCAAAGATATGTTTCTCATACACAAAGAAAATGCATATTGGAAACAAAAATTAGTAGCTAGTGGGCAATATTTTTACCCCATGATTATTCTTGAAACTAAGAAACCACAGTATATACTCTTGGTTTAAAAATATCTGAGATTTTACTGAAAATTTGTGTATTTAGTAATTTACACCTTCAAATGTGAGCCAAGATAGAATTTTTAAGATAACAAGCTTATATTAAGAAATTAATTCTTTTATAAGCATTTGGTAGGCTTTATCAGACCTCTTTGGTTTTAAATATTTAAAATATCTAAGAAATATATCATCATGAGAAATAATAAGCAATAGCTTTGGAGAAGTGTGTTGAAGACAGCTGTATAGATATTTCTCAATACAACATCCATGAAATTTAAAATATCATAGGCCATAACCTTCTGGGCAAGAAAAATGACCCATTTTCTGCTAAAACAAACTGGAAATTAAGAAAAATGTTAAAAATTAAGGGTGGGGTAGATTTTTTTTGTCTGTGATTTTGTGGTTTTGTTTTGTATTGGTTTGGTTTGGTTCAGATTTGGGTTTTTTTTAATCCAGTCTATGTAAATCTTCATATATATATATATTTATTTTTTTTTTTTTTTCGGCAATCACCAGAAAAGTAAATATACTGCTAAATACACAAGTTTAATCTGCAAGAGCAAGAATGGTCAATGGTCTCTGTTTTTTAGCAATTTAAGGTCCTCCCTATCTTATGTAGAATGTCAATATTTGGTTCTTTCCAACACTTACAAAAGATTGATGCCACCTCCTCACCTCCTTTCCAGTCAATTTCCTTCTCTTCACATTAGGCATTTCTTATTCCTACCAGAAGGTAAGATGAGCCAGTAGAGTCAGTGTCTGAGCACTGTCAGAAAAAGAAGTGCACAGACTTTGCAGCTATGCCATGAAATCATATGCAGCTGGACTTGGATTAACACATGATCTGAGGAATTCGTCATCTTTTTGTTACACAGACTGGATGCATGTTGTTTAATATATATTTAGAGTTTCACCAGCGGTTCATTCATTTAAGGGGCATTCTGCCCCTTAAAGCTTCAGGATAGGTTGCAGAAGTGTCAGTCTTCTATGGCATTCTCTCTCTTTACATAAACAGGCACTTAGCAGCGTTGAAAAAGAAATCATGATTGTCCTTCTTTCTACATCTCTTGACTGGGAGACTAATGAGCGTTTACTCACTACTTTGTGTTGGTTTTAATGAGTGTTTATCAAAACAGAATAATTCCAAAAGAGAGTTTATAGTCATCTACTGCAAAGTGAGATCTAAAACTGAGGAATCTTTTTTCTTTTCAATACTTTTTCTTCTTTTTTTTCCTGAAGATTTATTCAGCTGAAGTACCTCTACACCAATGCATACAGCATTGGTAATAAGCAAGAGGAGTTGAAAGTCATGGTGGAGTTAGAAATTTACTTAATTGCTATAATGGAATCATGGTGGGAATGAATCTCTCATCTGGAACACAGCAATTGAGAGCTGCAAGCCCAGAAGAGATAAGCTAGGTAGGAGGAGAGGGGGTGTTTCACTCCACCTCAAGGAATGAATAAGCTGTGAAGAGCTGCCTCTGAAAAACAGCCACAAACATGCTGAGAACCTCTGGGTGAAAATCAAGGACTGGACCAACAAAATACATGTTGTGGTTGGAGTCTAAGTCCACCTGAGCAGGAGGAGTCTGCTGATGAAATCTCTTGCCTCTGCTGTAGGAGGCATCACCCTCACAGGTTGTCATCCTGATGGGGGATTTCAACCACCTGGATGTTTACTGGGTAAGAAATACAGCTGGCTGTACACAATCCAGTAGACTCCTGGACTGTGTTGAGGATAACTTCCATGAGGAAGGTATTGGATAAACCAATCAGAGAAGTGTTACTGGACCTGATACTCACCAATGCAAATGAACTAATTAAAGAGGTTAGCAATGGAGGAAGTCTTGACTGTAGCAACTTTATGATCCTAAGGAACAAGGATCTGAACTTTGAAGGAGCAAAATTCCAGCTTTTTTTAAGAATTACTTGATGAGAGATCCCCTGGTAAGTTGTCCTAACAGAGGAACTGAAAAAGGTTTTGAACATCCACATCTTGTGGCAGTGGGCATCCCTGCCCACTGTAGGGGAGTTGGCACTCTATGAAGATATTCTTTAATATCTACCTATAAAGATATTCTTTGTGGCCCTTTCCAATTCAATCCATTCTGTGGGTCTCTGGTACTATGATTTCTCATCCAGTGCTAAGGATGTGAAACTATCTCTAAGCTGACTCTGAGTTGTGAACTCTGAAACAACTCAGTAAATTTGCTACTTTACTTTCTGAAGCCATCATCACTAAATCCATGACATTCGATGATCCCATGGCTGCCCCAGTACTCATATACCTCTCTATCTCCTCCTTTGGAAACTTCACTCCTGCTTCTTCAGTACAGCTGGTAAGGTATCAGGCAGGCTGATTCAGTGTTTCCAATAATCTACCAAACCTTGAATAGTGAAAAAATTTTGCATTAAAGAGTAGACTTGACAGATGTCATCTCATTAGATGACATCCAGACATTGTTTAAGATATATTGTCTTAATATTTCAAAATAGTTCTTAACACAATTAATTGCCATTTATACACGTTGCCATCAATGTGCAAGGTAACAGATTCTCCATGCTCAACATAAGCTTAACCCCAGACTGTGATCACACATGCTGAAACACCAGGAGTTTTATTCTGCTTGCCAGTCTGGTGAAAGAAACTTATCTGGCATGAAGTCACTCTGAGATTTGCAGTGGTACTTAATCTGCCCTGTTTGTGCTGTGGCCTCCTTTCCTCTTAAGGAAGGTGAAGTGTTCAGTAATGGAAGAGATTCAGTCACTATCTGTCTTTAATGAGGGAAAGACAGCTGATGACTCTATTGCCCGTGGGCACAATGGATGGGCTCTCAGATCCTGGCAGCTGTGAGCAGCCTGCTAGCGCAACAAAATATTTCTTCATAATATAGCTGAACTATTTACACTTCAATCCACATCAAAATAGTAGATTAATTTAGGTTTATTTTCATTTTTCCCTTAAATCCTTCCATTTTTGGAACAAGGTTGCTTAGTCCTTCAAGGCATTTTAATTGTCTTACATAGTCTATTTTCACAGTATATATAGGGAAAAAAAAAGTTATTGAAGTGGTCTATGCCATCTTTGTATGCTGGCTTTTTTGGCAACTGGGAAGAGAAAGCTCTTTCACTTATCACATTTTACCAAACCCTTACATTTCACATACTTGGTGCTTTGACACTAACGTATCTCAATATGTTTGAAGTGTCATGGATTCTATTAAGACTCTGTGAAAGAATACCAGGGCACTTGTTCAAAGTGAAAAAGAAAACCAAAAGAACTAAATTCACCAAATCCATTAAAAGATGCTCTATATTGTATTTTCATATGTCAGAACTGAACTCATGGACCTCTGCAGAGAGATTCACATCATCAGAGTGGAGGCAGTGTTGCTGCCACCTGCCTTCCCTTTGAGTTTCTGCCAAGGAGGAATAACATTTTATTGATGCAGATCTCACTCTGTACAGGATTTTCAGTCCAGACAGAAAGGTTCTTTTAATGGCAGTGTTGGCTACAATCCTCTGACAGGGAGGAGATTGAGACTTCTTTCCAAAAAGCTGCTGCTGAAGAGTAATACCAGACTTATGAGAAAAGGCACCATAATCTAGTACTGCATGAGTCTGACCAAAAAAATTTAAACAAATACATAGAGAGGAGAAAACTCCAAATTTTAAAATTTGATACTGTGTCCTGTCTGTGTAATTTTAAGAGGAAAAAATATTAGGGACTGAGGATATTACTCATAATTTTTATTGAGTTGATTTCATACCCCCCATGGACTTATGCCATTAAATTCTACTATGCTGTATAAATCTCCACAGCTATGATTACTCTATGATAACTCCATACCCTGTTGAACCTTACGGCCTAATTGGTAGTTTACAAGGAAATACCTGTGTTGGTTTTGAGATTAGCATCCTGTTTCCTCAGCAACAAGCAATATTTTCTTGACATGCTCAAAGTTATTAGTATTGGTGTGTCTGTTTACACAAAATCCAACTGAAAAAATATTCTGTTCAGATGGGTAGTGAAAATAATAAAAAACTTGGTTTGCAAGGTGAATATTTTCTGTGATAAGAGAGAATTCCCTGAATCCTGTTTTGGTGCTCATTTACAGCAGCACAACTCAGGGAAATCTTTGATGATTTGAAAATCTGAGAGTAAGCAAAGAATCTGGACAACAAGGTACTGCAGAAGCCTCCATTAGACTTTGCACAGGTGCCATGTATAGAAAATATCTGAAAAAATCTCCATCTGCCAGCTTGGTTGGAAACTGGATATCCTGTACTAACTGTTTTGATAAATAGAGATAAAGGAGAATCTTGGATTTCTAAGACCTCATGCAACCAGCTAACGCAAGGACTAATTTCCCCTTACTCTGCTGGCCAGAATGCACTTAGATGATTTGGGAGTTTTGTTATTTTTGCAATTTTTTTCCATAATGCTCCAAGCAGCAAGCCAAAATCCTTCATCCTTCGCAATCCTACAGCTCTTAGGGCAGTTTTTGGTTCCATTGCCACACTTCTTCCTCTATAAAAACTACAGAGAAGAAAACAGATTTCAGTAGGATGACAGAACACTTCAGTAATATTTCAAATCAGAAAGATTTACCAACAAAAATTCCCAGCCATAGAACCTATAGGGTTTTGATCTGAAAATGTAAAAACTGAACTATCTGTTACTAAGGGAAATATTTTATCACAAGAAGAAACATCATTCTTCCAAGCCTAGAAAATTTTATCATGGAACAGCCCCCTTTCTGAACAAGGGCTCAAAACAACACTGAAAGGCATCTACCAATACTGACAGACTGCATTTGCACAGAATTTTTCAGAGAGCACTGTTCTTTTCTTTAGCTTCCCTATAAACCTTTCCTTGCCTTTCAGCTCCACCCCTCCCAATCTAGGGTTCATTTCTGGCAGCATCTCTGTCCTGCCCCTGTCAGTGAAGAACTTTCTACCGCCTCTATTACTTATGAATAACTGGCTAGATCAGAGGTTATACAGCTCACATATCTGCAGGAAGTTGCTTTCTATCCAATTAGAAGCTAAATGTTGAATTCTGAATTGCAATAAAGCAATTCCTGGGCCAGACACAGCAGGTAAACAAGATACAATATTTGCGTGTTATAAGGAACAAAGTTAAGCTGGACAGAGATATGCCCTAGGAATAAGCCTTCTAAAAATACCTTCTGTGGTGGCTAGAGAAAAAATGTCTCTTTCGCAGTGAAACATGAAAAAAAAATTAAAAATAAATATAACATGATACAGCAACTATTGGAAAATACAGTTAAATGAAAGGAAAAGCAGACAAGAAAGCCTAAAGGGAGAGATGAACTTCCCCAACTCTTACAGCTTTTTGAACACACTTTGAAGTCTAAAGAAGTGCTGGTCTACATAATCCCTGTTCAATGCACATCTAGAGGGTCAAGAAGAAGGAGTAAATTACAGTATTTTGTTATTCTTGCTCCTTAAATCTGAGTTTCTCTTCATCAACTGTTGCAACATTTTTCTTGACTGTGTACTTTTGGGAGCTCAATATAGACACAAATTCATATAATTCTGACGATTTTGCATAATATAGAGATCAGGTTTAGGAACAGTGGCAGTTTCTCCTCCCTTCTACCAGGGCACAGATCTCCCTAGCAGTCATCTATGAAAAAATATGAAAAATAGTCCTAAATTTTCAACAAAATTCAAACAAAACTTTATGTATACACCATATTTTTTTCCATTTCCTTCTCTCCAGTTTCTCCTCAGCAGTTTTGGAGGTGTGTTTTGGTTTGGAAAGACAGGTATATGTCAGGGAAAGCTGTAGGTTTTTTTGGAATGGAGAACGTAAACTCTTTACTCTTTCTAAATTATAGTTTTGCAATTAAGGGCTTTAAGGCAAAGATTTGGAAATAGGAATAACAGTTTTTTTCTAGGAATTTTAACAATACAAATATAGTAGAAAACAAAACCACCCCACTAAACAAGCAAACAAACAAACAACAATCTTGGAAAAACTCTGACAGAGTTAGAGCTACAACCTGACACCTTGTTGGTCAGGGTGTTGGAAGCAGTTTAAAAGTAAGTCTTTCTGGAGTGACAGATGTGGTTTTGTTGGAGTAGAGATGATTTTGTAGAAAAGGGTTCAGTGATGGTGAGAAGGGTCCTGTCTTCCTCCGGGAATCGGGTGAACCCAGATATCTTTGTGTTTTTGCATTTCAGTTTTTATTTAGGTAGGAATGGTTGGCTCCTCTTACTGGGTGGAGCATCTCATAATGGGACAACTTGTGACAAGCTTGGGGAGAAGAACAGCTTGGGGAGAACAGTTTGGGAGAACTGCTTGAGGAGTCTTAATGGCTTATTGTGAAAGAGATAAGAAACACTACTTTACTTGGTTTTAACAGTTGGTCCATTATCAGAAGGCACCTGCCTTCTTCTTCTCAGAATAACAAGGGATAAAGAAAAAAAAAAACAAAACCAAAACCTCCCTAACTGCTTTTAGCAGATGAAATAGAATACATATTTTTGGTTTCATAACTCAAGACATTATCTACCCCTTATTTTATTATCATTTGTATCATACTTAAATTAATAAACTCTACTATACAGAATGAACTTTTACACTCAGTTTTTACTTAGGATTAGGTTTTCTTGTGGTACACAACTGGTATCAGAAGGCACCTGCCCCCCTCCCCCCAGAATAACAGGGGATAAAGAAAAAAAACACAAACATCTCCCCAACTGCTTTCAGCAAATGAAATAGAATACATATTTTTTGTTCCATAACCCAAGACAAGGTGTCTATTTTCTTTTCTGTTCCTCTTCTCTATACCACTCTTTTTTTCTGCAGCTCTTAGATGTTCCCTATCATTTTATTCTCCTCCAAGAAAGGACTTCTTGAGACAAAATGGCTGCCACTGTGCCTCATTCCCTCATGTCCTTTTTCCCAAAATATACAAAAATCCCAAATCTAAATGATTATTGTCGTTAGCATCAGGCACAGGAGTCACCATCCCATATCTTTCCAAAGCACGAGTGTAGGGGTTAACACTTCTCACAGGAGAAAACACGCTTAGCCACCATGCTGCTCCTAAAGGAAGATATTTTGGAAGTCCTAATACAGTGTCACCTACCACCCACAAAGCGAGTGACTCATGCATCTGGAGAGTAGAGGTGAATGTGCACCCATATTATGATGTGCACTATCTGCCTGCCAATTGCAGAATATTGGGAAGAGTATAAGACATCAGAGTGTAGCAGAAAATGTTCTCCATTTGTACTCACTTTTTCTGTGCCATTTTTCCATTCTTTGCCTTGTTTCCCAGAGGCATTACAGCAGTCTATAGATGAAAGGAGTTATTTGGGTCTGATTCTCAATCCTGTCTATTCCTTCTTTATTAATTTTTTTTTAATGTTACTCTTAAGACACTAGTTAAGGAAAATCTTGTCTCCCTACACTAAAAAGAATTTGTTCTCTCATTCTCTACACCTATTATAGTACTTTTTGTGGAGTATTCTTACCTGCTTAAATGACCCTATCTTTCCAGGTGGGTTCCCAGAGCCAGCTTTAAAAAGTGAGTCCTTGCTACTTCAGTTATATTGCTGATCCCAGTGTCTCAGAAGCCATTCCAATAATCTTCATATCTTCACTCAGTGCAAATGTGCAAATTCAGTCACTCCTCTCCTCCACAGTGTCTCATGCTCTCACAGTCAGACTGTTTCTGGACCACTGGACACACTGCTTTGTGCCATCTTTTTTATTTGTGGCCCTGTTCAGTATGGGAATTTCATAGCCAGTAACAGAATTCTTATCTTTAGGTGTAATACATTTTAACATCCATATAAAAAAGAATCCTTGAGATAAGGCAAAACCTGAAAGATTCAGTTGAATCCTTCAAGAAACATGCCAGTTATTGCTCATGAAGGTTCTAATTTTTTCAAGTTCACTGTGACACAAATACCATTTCTTAATTCTCTTAGATTAAGTTCACAAAGGCACTAGCCCTGTTTCCAGTAACATAAGAATCTGAGTAGTTTCCAAGTACAGGAAGATTCATTTTGAGACAGTTTTCTTTGTCCACATCGCTTGATTTTAATCTTGTTCATTTGTCACTGACAGCATCACCTGCTGAGCTAAAATGTTTTTCAGACTGAAACTGGAGGATGGGCAGCCAAGATTAATGGCCCACAAATCATATATTAGAAAGTGGTTTTCTTTGACCAGCACTGAATTCTCATTTATGCTGTTGCTGGATGGCAGTAGGAAACTGTAGTTAGAAAACAGTGCACATTTATCCTTTATAATATTTCATTTTCAGTCAACTAACCCCGAAAAGATGTCAGATTCATCACTTAAAGACACCATCTGCTGACCTGTCATGGAGGGTGGTCAGAACTGTTGCAGTGGAGCATTTTTTTCTACCAGATTTGTATCTAAAAGCAGCCATAGGAGAAAAGGGTAAGACAGACCTACACTTGGCTGCTTTGTTTGGAGGATTCCCCACATGATTAACATTTAGCAAGGCAACAAAGAAATGAATGAAGAAGGAAAGTAAAAGCAGTGTGTTGCATGGGAGAAGGTTCTTGTACGAAATGTGAACTTTAAGTGTTTTTTTTCTGTTCACCCAGCTTTGCTAGATACACACATCTCATCCTTGGTTCACTGGGATTTTATTGCAAACACTGAATGCAATAGAGTGCAGGCAGATGGTGAAGCCAAGGAATATCATTAGTGCAATTTTAGTCTTTTTTCATGCCATACATTCAAAATTTCTGGTTTTCTGTGTTCATGTTGCAAGAAATCTGTTTTTGAGGCAAGGAAAAGCAATGAGCAATAAATTTAATATGCACTTACACATTTTTGATGCAACTCTTTTTCAGTCATAGCAGCACAGACTCACAATTTCTTACAAGACAGCTTATGATTTCAGTTAGATTTTCCAGAGATATGTTCTGCAAATACTACTCCCAAAAATTCCAACAGCAAATATCTAGGCTCCCTATTAAACTAAGAAATGAAACCTCATACAGTTCTTCTTAGATCATTAATTGTTTTGCATTGTAACCACAAAATTTTTCCTCCATTTTTCTTATGGCCTACAGTTATCTTAGAAACCAGAAAAGTTCTAAAAAGGGCATAAATACATCTTCAGCTAATAAAAATACACCTCTGATTTAATTATATATGAGTGCTAAACACAATTTAAACATAGTTTTGGCAGCAGTCATTAGCATGGTAACCTAGTCATGCATACAGATATCAAATGGAAAAATGTCTTTTTTCCATGAAAGCTTTCCTCCACCTACAAAACTACATTTATTCTGTTTCAAATGAATGCTGAACTGTCTTCAAGCAGCTCTGCCTTTTGTCCCTTAAGACATATTTCCCAGTCCTCTGTTCAGGACATATCACATAATGAGAATTGGTGATTTCAGATATTTACTAGCTAGATAAGAAGAGCCTCAAGGATCAGAAGGCTCATTTGTTTCATTCTGTGGGTCAGAAGTTTTCTTTTTCCATGGCAGTCCACAGGGGAAAAGACTACCATCACCAATGACTACAAAAAAACCCCAAAGTGAAGAATCTTTTTGTCTTTTTCTACCAAACAGAATGCTTTTCTGAATAATTTGATATTTATATGGATGAGAATAAGACTCATAATAGAATTCCAAAGTCCTTTCCAAGAGTAAATATTTTCTTAATATTTGACAAACTGGTTTGGTGAACAATTCTAATTTTCCAGAAAATTGTGACTCCAAAAATTTTGTTCCAAAATTGGACCATTAGGCAGACAGCTCTTCTGTGTCTGAATATTCTTTGTTCATCAAGGGACAGAAGCAAAGGACTCCTTTCCTTCTGTTGTGGCTATTCATCTGTAGTTCTAAATAAAGAACATATGGAAATACACTGCCTCTGTTGGGGTTTGGGGGTTTTTGCCTCTGCTTACCATCAAGGAAAAAAACTCATTATGATCCATAAATGCAGGTCACAAGAAGTAAGTATGCTTATATCAAAGGCTCGTTAGCATAGAAGTATTAAATATTATATTGTCTTTCTAGTAAGATGTAAATGAGTTGGACTATCCACTGGGTCCAGCCTTCCAAATATTTTCATCTCTACCTTGAGCAATTCAGCAAGAAGAAACAAAAAGGGGATGAAAGAATTTACATCATCAATTCTTCCTTAGGAAGTTTATAAATCATCATTTTAACATTTATGCATAAATGTGACCATGCTCTTCATCATAATCTGACTAGGTTTCTCTGAGCCTCCCTTCTCCCCTTCAAAAACTTTTCCTGTATGACACTGCCCTAAGCATCTGTTCAAGGGGAAAGGCTGAGCCATTGCTATTAAAAGCAGTCCTAAATAACTGGAGGTCTCCAGAAAGGGATAAAGAAAGACTGAAAACTATGACATTTTCTCCTCTGTCTTCTGCATTTTAAACAGGCATTATGCACCATGACTTTGGGGCAGTAACCACACAAAGAGCTACTAAATCACATTTTCATAAGCTTCCTTGGGTAGAAGGAGGACCAGGCCTATGAGAGGTCTGGTTGCACACACTCCCAGTGAAGCTGTGCTGATCAGCTGCTCCAAGGAGCAAAGTGAGGACAGGAGCTTTGATCCTTAGCGTGCTCTTGCTACATGCCCTCCTCTCATTAACTGATAAACTTCTCTCACCACACCAGGTTGGCATCAAAGTCTCCCACTCTCTAAACTGGATAGGCACATATCAAATTCATACTACCCCCTAAACTGCCAAACACTGAGGAACGGACTCTGTCCAGGAATCATGAATTAATAGCCTGGTTGCCATCATTTTTCTCAGATATGTTTTTAATAGAATTTTTTCTGGCTCAATTTTCTATTTGTTTTCACTTTCTCTCTCTTTTTAATTTTTTCCCCCCACTGGATGGATTAACATAGTAACTGTTGCTGCTTCATCACTAACAGATGGCAATCAAAAACTGTTTAAAGAAATCTAACATTCCAGCATGATTTACTGAATGAAACTGAGAACACTGCCTTCCTGCTGCTGATGTACATCATCCTTTCAATAATTACCAGCAGATTTCTTTTCAACTTCAGTAATGCTAATTGTGTGACTAGGGTTAATAGCTAAAATACTGTATTGATATTAAAAATGGGAGGCAGAAAAATAGAATGCTTTGCCTTAATATAGCAGGGTTTTTTTGTTTGTTGGAAATGACTTGTTTTTGTAATAGTTCACTATTTTTCATTTTTAAAGAACTGTCTTTAAAAGCATATATATTTATTTATTAATCTTTCTTTCTGCTATAGTTTGCAGTTAGCATATATTTTTCCTACTAGAAAAACCTACCAGATACTTACTGAAGCATATTTTTTTATGTTACTAAGAAGATATGCTTGGCTTTCCTGGACATCAAGTGGGACCTCTAATTCATGCTTCTCTCCTTTGAATAATGCAATGGCAGCTGGTAATCCTCTTACATGTAAGGATTTTCAGCAACGATTCAATGCCATGTGAGATGCTTTCTTTGGCTTTTGAAACTGGCCTTCACATGTGTGCATGTTACCTGAAAAGCTCTTTTATTCAGAGGGTTTTTTTAGTTTAATACCCACATCATTCTTCTTATACGTAAGCCCATGGTCCTGTGTAATTCAAAATGCAAAGCCTTCTTCAGAACAAAGAGATATACATAAACTACTTACTAGCCACCATGTAGGTTTTTATGCTGTGGAAAGTGCATTTGTGACCTTGGTGCCACCATAAAGTCTGGAGAAAGTTGTTTGGACTATTAAATCTCTGGGTTTGAGTAGTGGCAGAATTACAGTCACTGGAATTTTTAAAATAGCTCTTTTCAGCTTGTTTAAAGTATAATATATCCATTCCAATGATTTGATATCTAGCAGAATCTCACCATAGTTAAATCTGCAGAAAAGCACCTGGAAAAGTATTTTACAGCAGTGTTTTGTGACCCAGGTCTAAAATTGGGCTCTGGGTTTAGACATTTTTGTGACTATCACATCTCACCAAGCGTAACACTCAGTGATGTACAGGAATGGAAATTCCTGCCGCAGTACTTCAGGCTTTCAATTGCTATCTATGGAAGTAATGTGTTGGTGCACAACCTGCTCATCAAGTGCTCAGGGACAGCCATGAGAAAACCTGTTTCAAAGTGAGTTTAATGTCTAGCTGAATTTAGAACTGACATAAATATCAGGATTAAGTGTGTAACAGCTTCCAAATGTATTCTTAATTACTGTTGCATATTGTAATGTGTTCAAAGAGGGTATTCCCTAAAGGCATCTGGCTATTAACGAGTTTTATTGTGGGTCACTGAACAGAGAGAAAAAAACAAATACAGACAAGCACAAACTCCGGGTTGGGAAGTGACTATTAAATAATTAGCAGTGCAGTAATAGTAGCAAAGGTACTCACCCATCCTTCATCACATGGAAGAAGCCTAGTGTATGCATAGGCTGCCTAAAAGGAGCAAGTTGCAAAGAATTTAAATTTTCCCATGAGAGATAGTTCAACATAAGCTTAATGTGAGATGAAGGAATGATCAGACAAAAGAGATACGACTCTGGTTTACAGTGAGCTCCTTACACTTAAGGAAAACCACAAGTGATGTCATGCTGATTCCCACAGCCGTTAGGAACACTAATCTGCCTTTCTGTAAAACAATTCAAGAGAATCACTTGCTTGCAAATGAAGGAAATTAGTGTGTTGATAAGATGAGTGAATAATAATCTTGATGTCACCGACATCTCCTTTTCCCCATTGAGTAGAAAATGCCTTTATGGAAGAGTGTTCTGCTTCTCCATGTCTCTTCTCACAGATTTGTGAATGCTGAAATTCAAGGCAAGGTTTTACAGTGAAATAGACTTTGGCTATGTGCACAGTATAGAATTTTGTAATCTTTTTTAAAGCATATAATCATATTTCCATTATTTTATATTTCTTTTTGGTGCTGGTGAGACCACTGTAATACATATGCCTAATGCAAAAGAACTAGGCTCTTTAAAGAAATGCATGAACTTTCAAATCTCCTTCTTTCCTCTTCCCCTCCTCCCCTCCAAGCTGGACATAATTAGAATTTCCTTATTTTAAACTATCTTTTGTTTACCTTAATTAAAAGTCAGTTGGTCTTGAAGGAATATCCTTTTATCAAGACAAAACCTGCAACAGAATCAATGACCTAAATGTCCCATTCTTTGCACACATATCAGACCATGCCTATGGCTATATAAAATGCTTTAATCTACTACAACTCAATGAACTTTGCAGCACAGAGATAACATTATGGGAACAATATCAGCCAACTGGTAGAGGCAGCTGTAAAATTATAACTGCCAGATATTTAATTTCATATTTCCAATGTTTTGAAGAATTCTGTGAATAAACTTTTTCCTAGACACTTTGAATTCTTCTACAACATGATTAAATAAACTCTGTGGCTACTTCTATTTTTGCCTCTTTTTTTGGCTTTTTTACATATATCCACCACACACACCCAACCACTCTTCCCACCCCACTCATTTTTAATCATGGTTACAACTGGTCATGTAACACACAGAAAAATGCAAATGCTTTGCTATATGGATACAAAAATCAGCATCCATATTCCATTGTGGCTGCAGATGTACTAAACACAAAGAGCTGTGCTTTGTTATTTTCTTTGGGATTTTCAGTGCATGATTCCAAAGCTCTGCCTATTCTAAACCTAGTGTTATGTTGAAATTGTATGTCCAACTGATTACCCTCATTAACTTATCAAAATCTTCTCTGTCACTGAGTTCTCCTCCTATAGTCATTACCTGAAAGATGGCAACCACATAAATTCCTCTTCATGTTTCAACATGAAACTTTCTCACGTTTTAGCAGAATAGCAGAATAACCCCATCACCTGCAACAGTTACTTGGGAAGCCCACCACTCCAAATGTCCTCTCCTTCTTCCGTTCTTCTCACTTCATATATTGAGCCTGACACCATATGGTTTGAAATGTTGCTTTTTCACTTGGAATCAGTTGTCCCAGCTATGTCTCCTCACAATTTTTCATGGACCCTGTTTCCTCCCCAGCAATGGCAATAAGAAAAACAGAAAACGGCTTGGCTTTGTGTAGCCCTGCTCAGCAATAACAAAAACATCTCCATATTATCAGCCCTGTGTTCAAAACACAGCCTGGGACCAGCCACTGAGAAGATAATTAACTCTACTTCAGCCAAAACCAGCATGTTTCTACAATGAAATGAAACAAATGAAATCTAAGAAGTGTCATGAAACAGACCACTTTTGGACAAAGATTTTTGACAAACCTCATACAACATACATGAGTGACAATTATAATTAGTTTTCTCTTCACAATGTTTCTTAACATTTTTTACATGGAGAATTTTCAGATTTGGTTGTATGCTCTGCAGCTGAATTTTTTCCCTCACTCCCAGGACCCACAACTTAGATGTCCTCAAATGCTGTATTCTTAATTTTAAACAAAACAAAACAAAACAAAACAAAAAACCAAACCAAACCAAACCAAAAAAAACAAAAAACCAACCCCCCTCCAAAAAACCCCCAAAACCCCAGTAGCTGTTATTTACTGGCTTTAAGGCCAGTTGCATGGCTCAGTCTGCATTCCAAAGCCCACAGCATAAGGTAGCTTCATCATTTCTGGGAATAAGCACTATAATACACTGCTCCATCAAACCTACTGAATAGGAAAGTGCTCATGTATTCAGGCAAAATAACATGTAAGGAACTGGACCTGCTATTAAACAGTGTGTACTGGGTTTGTGTGGCAAGGTCTTGGTAGTGGGGGGGCCACAGGTGTGTTTTTTTCCTGAGAAGTTGCTAAAAGCTTCCCCTGCATCCAGCAAAGGCAATGTCAGTTGGCTGCAAGTCGGACATGCCTCAGGCCAGGACTGAGCCCTTCAATGACAGCATAATTCATCTGTGGGAACATATTTAAGAAGGAAAATAAAGTTATTGCGCGAAAAAAAATAACTAGGGAAGAGAGGAGTGAGAATAGATGAGATTAATAGCTCTGCAGGCAACAAGGTCACTGAAGGAGGAGGATTTGGTGCTCCAGGCATCAGAGCTGAGGTTCCCCTGCAGCCTGTGATAGTGAGGGAGCTGTGACCCTGCAGCACAGGGAGGTCCATGGTGGAGCAGATATCCACCTTGCAGAGCTGGTGGATGCCTGAAGGAGACTGTGATCCCATGGGAAGCTGGAGCTTCCCTGCTGGAGCAGGATTGTTACGGGACCTGTGGCTCTGTGGAGAGAGATGCCCACACTGGTGCAGGCTTGCTGGCAGGACTTGTGACCCTGTGGTGGACCAATGCTGGAGTTGTCTTCTCCTGAAGGACTGTACCCTATGGAAGGGACCCATACTGGAGCAGATTGTGAATAACTATAGCCTGTGGTAAGAACCTGCACTGGAGGAAGGCAACAGTATGAGAAGTCCTTTCCCTGAGAAAGAAGCAGAGGCAGAAACAATATGATGAACTGACCACAACCCCCATTTCCCATCACCCTGCATCACTGAGGGGAGCAGGTGGAGAATCAGGAATATAGTTCAGCCCATGAAGGAGAGAGGGATTGAGGAAACATGTTTTTAAGATTTGGGTTTGCTTCTCTTTATACTACTATGATTTGATTGGCAAAAAATTCAATTATTTTCCCCAAAATGAGTCTGTTTTGCCCCTGATTGTAATAGCTGAGTTACCTCTACATGCCCTTATCTCAAAGTTTGACATTTTTTGCTGTAAATTCTCTTCTCTATTCAAGTCAGGAGGGGAATGACAGAGGCTTTGGTGGGCACTTGGCATCTAGCCATGGTCATCCCACCACAGTATGATCTTGCTGTAGTGTGAACCTTGCCCTGAGCTGTTTACCAGTATAAACAGAGCAGGAGGGCCATGGCTCCCATGGAGAACCAGTAGTCAGTACAAGGGTTTTACAGCATGTCCTGTTTGTCCTCTAGGTGAGAAGGTGACTGGCATTTCTTTCTATGTCACTTTTATCTGGAAATAAAAATAATTTATTTCTGTAGGGTAGATCAGTTTGGGGATTTTGTGGCTGTACCTGCAAAATACCTAGAAAATTCCTAAGATTGAAGGGATACATTTTGCTTTCAGGATGCTACGATACCTATTGTAACCCTGATTTTAGAAATCGATAGAAAACAGCAGACAACAGCACTACTTATGTATTATTCCTCTTAAAATGAAAAAGTGAATGTGAAGTTACTAAATTTTTAAATGCAATCAACTTCACTTGTGGCCCAAGGTATAAACTGAGTATTAGACAATTTAACAATATTATAAAAAGCTGTGCTTTGGAAAAGAATAACATGGATACGTTATAGGAATCTGAAAAGAAAACCTTTGGGAGATGAGCTAATGGTAGCAATTATACAATATGTAACAGGATAAAAGTTCAGCAGCATAAATATTGATGGCAATTAGCTAAGAATTAAATGCACATTTAAAAAGGTAAGTGCTCTATGAGAACTGAATGCTTCAGCAGAAATCTTGTTTGGAAAATGCAGAGAGATTATTTCACAACGTTGTGCTGTATCATAAACACACCACTACTAGAGGTTTTTGATTAAGTGGAAGAGATGAGATTTGTTTCTCTTAAACTTAAAAGCCTCACACAAGCATACAAAATGAGAAGCAGCCTAGAATTAGGCTGCAGCAAAGGAGACTTGATTTTATTCCTGCAACAAAATTATAGTGAGTCATCCCAAAACCTACTGCATCTCCAGCTGATAACAACTGTGTCTTGTCTCAATAATATATATAGCTATAGATATATAGATCTATAGATAATATAGATGATATAGATAGATGCTATAGATGCTATAGACGCTATAGACATAGATATAGATAGATATAGATATAGATATAAATATAGATATAGATATAGATATAGATATAGATATAGATATAGATATAGATATAGATATAGATATAGATATAGATATAGATAGATATATATCTCCTGTCTAGGTATTTTCATGATAGTTTATATAAGAAGTGACATGAGATATATTCCAGCTAATTAAGTTGCTTCAAGTGGATATCTGCACACCAATGCCACAGTTTCACAGTCAGTTCAGGCAGGTATAACTCAGCTCTTCAGTCAATTCACCCTCTCCTCTCCCTGGCTGTACTACTCTATCCCTGCAGCACTGTCTCTTCCAAATTGGCACAACTTGCTGTAGTTTCAGTCTTTTTGGGGTTGATTCTCTGATTCAGACCAGAATTATGCAAGCATAGATGAAGGGCAATGCCAAGGTGAGGATGGGCAGACATGAGTGGGGGGTTGATATTAAGTTCCAGCAGTGATGCCAGCATATTCTGGTTTGGGCTTTTTGGGGAACTATGCCATCACTAAGGAGAATTAAGGTGAGACAAAGACTGATCTGTCAAATTCAGGAGACAACAGCTGGTCTAACAAAGCAACAGATGGTTTTCTAAGAAAGAGCAGTAATACTTATTTTATTAATCCACTCCTGAAATAGAAAGGCATTCTGGACAGAAAGATAGTCGGAAGATTTATGGGTTATCTGTTCTCAGTGAATCATCAATTGTTCCTCTGTCTCTACTGAAAAAGGGTTTCAGTAACTCTAGAAGGGGAAATGTCTTTGTAAACCTGGAATTTTTTTACCCTTTAGAACCATGGGAGGTAGACAGAGAACCCTTGGGAATTCATATGCCCTGAGAAAGACAAAATTTTGGAGTAACTGAATTGTCCAAGTATTGTACGAGTTGGTGATTTCTTTATAGCACCAGTAAGTAGAAAAAACACAGCTAATATAACGAAAACCAAAATCAATTCCTATTTGGTGGCCCCAATGAAGAGGGATATCTCGAGCCTAGCCCTCAGACACAAGAGAGATGAAAAAAGGCTCCTAAATCCTGAGCTGTCACTAAAAATTAGACCATAGCAAAAACTCTTTGTATGGTTGTGGAAGTTACCCTCACAGAGGAAAAGATCATTCAAGAACCTGATGGATCAGGGACATAGGGATTCATGGCTGAAAGTACAGCACAATCAGATAAGATAATAACTATTACTACTACTTACTATAGTATATGCAATATATAATAAGTATAAATGAATAAGTTAATAGCTATAGATATTAGATTATAAATAACAGGCTACAAAATCTCAGAATTATGTCATTTATACTTTGGAAGAAAACTTTCTTCTAGCTAGTATTTCTAGAACCCCTTAGTGTTTTCTTAGGCCCCTTCCTTGAAACGCCTTGAAACCATCTTATTAAAATAAGTGGTATGTATGTGTCTGAGGGACCGAAGTTTTAGTAGCCAAATTACTTGATTTGTGGGTACTCTCAGGCAGCTAGAATTCTTAATGGACAATATTATGAATGAACCCACTGAAGATAAAAATAACACCCACAGCTTTCAAGAGGTCTGTTGGAAATGTGAGCCACCAAATAAATTAACATCTTCAGATTTACTTAAATGGAAATATGAAAGTATCATTCTTCAGACATTCTGAATGCCACTAGAGCAAGAAATTATTTACTTGAAGACTAAAATGTGCTGTTTCTGGATTCAGAAAAACCCTTTGTCCTAGTAGATCAATGCCATATAAAGGTCTAGAATCCCAGCACAGTCCTGAAAGTTTACCAAAATGATTTGGAACAAATAATAGTAATATTCAAATCAAGTATTTGTTTGCTAATAAATGTAGAAAAAATTGTACATATTCTGTGATGAAGGGGAAATGCAAAATCAATTTTTTTTAAAAATTATCGGAAGACAGCAGAAAGCTCTTCAAGGTAAAACAGAAGAGATAGTTCACTTATGCAACTTGGACCTAGATTCTCACTGAGATTGAGCAGTTTTTTATTTTAAAAATATGGGGGTTTGAGAATGGTATTCAGTAAACTTGGATACTGTATTATCTCCTTTCATGACAGTCTAAGGGATAAATAAAAATCTCAGCTAAATTCATAATAAATTTCACTGAATAAAGTTCTGTTATAGTAAATGCCCAAATGTTTCTTTTTCCAACAGCAGATCTGCTGGGAATAAGGTCTAAAAGTGCAACAGATTCCTCATTATTACTGCTTGATATCATATGGGTCTTCTAGATAGGAACAGGAAGGAGGAAATTTTTTTCAGTTTCTTAAGTGTCTTTAGCCCTATTTCCTACTAGACTCAACAGTGTATCCAACAAGACAGTAGAGTCAGGCCAGGGAGTTGAGCCTGTCTGTTTCAGCCAGTAAAAGCAGTAGAACATATATATATATAGTAGATGATAAATTATTACCAGGCTTCACAGTTTAAACAGTTGTGTGTTAAAAATGAAGCAGAAAGAAAAAGAAAATTGCATGATTATCCAAAAAATCAAAGGAATCATTCAAGCCAGGAAGACTTTAATGTTCTTAATATCTCAGAGAAGGGCTGAAAATATTGTGAGTTCCTCCACAGCACACTAAGCCATCCTGAGCTAAGCGATGTCAGACTGCCAGCTCGTGAGCTGCAGATAGGCCAAAGACTTCAACTTCACCTAACAGACAACCTGGAATTAGCTCTGCTTAGATTAACAAGGAGCACAGGACAACTGGCACTTGGTGCTGAGGACTGGCAACTGTATTACGTATGTTTCAGGAGGACTTTCAGACCAGACTCTGTGTTGGGAACAGAATGCCTAATATGACTTAGAGGGTATTAGATACTGGATATCCAGATCATATTTGCTCATTTAGTTTCATCTGAAAGAAACATATTTTTTATACTTTGTTACCACTTTGTGAAGCAAGCCAAAAAAAAATCCCAGAAAATGGAGGTTATTGAGAGGTTTATGTAAAAATTGCACCCTTGATCTCATATAAAATGCTTGTGCAGAGACTCCCTCACTCACTGATGATTAACTTGAAGAGAAGCATCTGGTCAGGCTGAGATTGCTTTTGTGGGCAGCAATGAAAATGAATTTTTGGCATGTTGAAAACATGGAAGCAAAGATCTGAGCTTGTGGAGTTCTCGCTGCATTTTTTCTTGATCAACTTTTAATTAAGGAATCAATTTTAAACTAGATTGCCAGGAAGTAAGAAGACCAGTTTTTCTTCCTGAATACTACAGAAAAACCAGATGAGTTCTTTTCATCCCTCTTTACCAGACTTGGCAGATATACACCTGCCCTAAAGCTTTTCTTGGCTAGTAATGAAGACGAAGTGCTGTCAAAAATCAAGATGAAAAAAAGATTAAGAAGTTAATGCCAAAACAAAGTGAGAATTTAAATCACAATAACTAGTGATTGAACTATTTAGTTGGAACTAAATAGTAGAATTGGAATGAATGAAAATACCAAGTTGTTAGCAAAAAACCAACCAAACACAAAGCTCCTCAGTCTTTATTGGACATCTATCTTTACAAGAGATGATGCTGTTCCCTGTTAACCACTGATGTTCACTCCATTACAAGGTAAATTAATTTGAAAGATATGTACAAGCTCTTAGTAGGTGAACATGGTAAATAATGCTGAACTCTCATGGATTCTTTGCAAGGTAATATGCTTCAGTGACTGAAGCCCTTTGAAACCTTAAAATACAGCAGATACAATTTTTGGGGTAGAATTTGAACACAACACATTGCTTTTTGCTTTTGAAAAAACAAAACATTTTAGTCTTTTCTCAGGCTATGAAGTTTAGAGTTTGTAGAGTGCAGTTTTTCTTTGGATTACAAACACAGCTGTACCATTTGTCAGGGACTGATTGCAGAACACCTGCAATACATTGATGATATCGTATGGGGCAACAGCACAGAATGAGTTTTTAGAAGAAAGAAAAAAGGAAAAAAAACCAGTCAGAATCCTCAACACCCACTTTGCTATAAAACAAAGGTGAAGGGACCTGCGCAGGAAGTCCTGTTTTTAGGAATAAAATGGCAATATGGATGTAATCAGATCTCAGTGGATGCAATCAATAAAATAACAGCTGTCTCTCTACCAACTGACAAAATAAAACACAAGCTTTCTTAGGCATTATGGGGTTACAGAAAATGGATGTTTAAAATTACAGACTGACTGTAAGCCCTCTCTATCAAGAGACCTGAAGGAAGAACCATTTAAAATGAGGTATTAAATAATGACAGGCTTTAAAAAAATTAGCCAGGAAATATTTCATGCAGTAACAATGAAGTTAGGCAGGAAAAAATATTAAAAATGTGCTCTACATGGCAGTCAGGGAGAATGACCCTACCTGGAATCTCTGGCAGATGTCATGAGGGAAAACTTCAAGTTGGACATAAGAGTATTGAAGTTAGGGATACAAACAATTGAAAAAGAAAAATTGGCCATGCATGAAGGGGTTTGAGCAGGAATTTGAGCTGCTTCAAAATTTATTGGTCCTGAAACACAGATTCTCCTGACACTGGAGTGGTTGCTGTTCAAAGGAGCGGTTTCTTCTACACATTTTGCTACTTATGCTATGTGGAGTAGGTGTGTCACACCGATCACACAGTAGGCTCCAATAAGAAAACCTAGTCACCCAGAAATTTTGGAAATGATTACGGACTGGCCAAAAGGCAAAGACTTTGGAATATCACCAGAGGAGGAGATGACGCTTTTTGAAGAGGCCCCCACTGTACCATGAACTCTATATTGCTGCTCAGGTAGAGAAACTGGTTTTAAAAGTGTTTCACAATAGTGGGGCACTGAAGAACATGATCAGCAGATGGACTGGGCTGCAAGTATTGAAGTAACACAGATGGGTCTGGACTGACAGCATATGGATTAATTGGAGGGCCCCATGACATCTCAGGCCATCAAGGAAGAGATGCAATATGAGATGGGCCCATGATCAAGGTATGGATTCAACCCGGACAATATTGCACAGGTTATCCACAAATGTAAAACATTCACTGCAGTCAAGAAGGCCAAGCAGTTAAAGACTCTCTGGAATGGAGGAGGATGGCTGAAATATAATGGGGAGGCCTGGCAGATTGATTATATCACACTCCCACAAACCTGCCTAGGCAAGCACCTTATGCTTACAATGGTGGAAGCAAATACCAGATGGCTGGCAACATATCCCACACCCCATGCCACTGTCTGGAATACAATCCTGGCCTTTGAAAAGGAACTCTTATGGAAACATGAGTCATACAACAGGATTCATTTCTGAAACAACCTCATAGACACCTGGGCCAAAGAGCATGGCACAGAGTGGGTATATCATAGAGCTAATCATGCACCAGCCTCTGGGAAAAGCAAGTGTTACAATGGTCTGTTAAAGACTGTACTGACAGCAATGTGTGCTTGTGCTAGGATGTTCAAACATTAGGATACACATAAAGAAAAAGCTGCCTGGTTAGTGGCCCCACCCAACCAGAACTCGCTTCATTAAACAAAAATTAAACACACCAGTCCACCTCTCCTGCCTCAGAAAGCTACTGTGACATGTGGAATTCAAAGTCCTTTATCAAAAACAGTGGATATTTTCAAGAAATGGCCCATAGATTTAAGGAATGATATCTGTGTATATAGAAGACAGGAAAGGATGACTTGAAAAATCTGAGACCTGGGCATAATATAAATAGTATAGAATAAGGAGTGGGTATTGGCCTGGTTTTGCCTGGGAGGGAATTAATTTTCTTCCTATTGGCCAGTATAGTGCTATGTTTTGGATTTAGAATATAAATGTCAATAGCACGCTAATGTTCTAGATATTGATAAGCAGTATTTGGACTAAGTCAAAAACTTTTTACCTTTTAACACCATCCAATCAACAAGCAGCCTCAAAGGCACAAGTTGGAAAGAGAGAAACGCAGGGCAGATGATCCCAGCTGCCCAAAGGGTGACTTGATACCATGTAGTGTCAAGCTCAGTGTATAAACTACAGGAAAAGCTGATCATGGACCACTGTTTGAGAATGGTCTGGGCATTGGTGGGCAGATTTCTATAATCTCGTCATTATTATAATTTTATTAGTTAGTAGTATTTTTCCTTCTGTTCCTTATTAAGGCATCTTTATCTCAACCTAACAATTTCTTCCCAATGAGTGAGAGGATGGAACAAGCAACTGGTGATATTTAGCTACCTACTGGGTTAAGTTACAACATCACTGAGCATAAACTGTTAAAACGCATGATGGGAAAGAGCAGAAAGTGTGCATAACACAAGCAACTTCTTAGCGAAATTTCTTAATTTCTAGTTTTGAGCATTCTTAGTTTTGTGCCTGTGTAATTTTTATAAGCACATCATTACTACTAAAGTAGCTGTCATGAAATACAGATGAGACATAAAACATTAGGGTTCAGGAAAGAAAAGGAAATAGGAATTCCAAACAATAAGAATCACAATTGCCTTGTCAAGGATTAAAAACATGCTTATGATATCATTCTTCATGCTTTATAACACAAGTCCTAACAGTGATTGCCTGGGGTTAGGAAGAGATGTCCCTTTCATTACAGGGATCTCATATCCAATTCTGAATTCTTCAGCATCACAGCAACACCATGTCTAACCATTTGTCTGAGTCAGCTTCTGTGTTCCCTGCCTCTGTGTCATTTATCCAAGGCAGAAACTCTGCTTTATTACCTAGTGATAAGAAAACTCTTAACTCTAATAGCTGTCCCTTAAAGGAAACCAGCCATGAAAGAGCATGCCAACTCTTGATTAGTAACATGTGCAGTTTCCTTTCCAGGCCTCCAAGCAGAGGAATTGGCAAGTGTGTATAGTTGTTATGATAAGAGAAATACATACTGCATATTAGAAAATTACACAGGAACGAAATATGAAAACTCAAGTAGAACTGGAACATTATCACAGAATCCACTGAAAGAAATAATCTCTACAATTATAAGAGTTGTATTTAGGAGATAACAAGGCAAAAGAAGAAATCCAGATGTTACAGTGTAAAAGACAAGCAAGCAAACAAGTGGAGATCTAAGTTTATTGAATCAACTGTACAGAGAGATCAATAAAGATTTGCCAGCACCAACCTCCAGAGAAGCAAGGTCAATTATTATAAAAAACTAGCTCTTTCACTCAAATAACTGAAATATTTTCCACTGTATTTTTAGCATAAGTAGATAATAAAGACTTTCTCTTGCAACACGAAAAAAGTTATAAAAATAAAACCATTTTAATCTCCAAAAAGTCACTGATAACTTAAAAATACATTTGACTCTATAGCTAAGATATTGTTCAAACTAGTATTCTCACTATATTTGAATGTTATGTTGAAATGCTCAGAAACAGTAGTTGAAATGACAGTGCTCTCTCTGACATGGAAATGTTTTAGCACTTTAACAGCCATATAATCTCCTACAAGATACACTAGCCCAGTTCCATGGGCACTGTAGGCAGATACTCCTGCCTGCTCCCCATTCTGCTGTTCTGCTTGGGCACAAAAAGGCAGATGAATCACCCTTTACAGTGCTTAGCTCGAAGTGTGTCTTCTGCTACAGATTTTAGATATCCAAACCTGTTTTGGATTCCTCTCTGATGCCTGCCATCTAAAAGATACAGTACTAAGTTTTAGATGCAAATTTCTAACTTTAGGTAAACTGAGTTTACCTAAATCTAATCCAATCCCAGATCCAATCCAATCCCAGATAGGATATGGTTTGGAGTCTCTCTTTTTCCTGATACTGGTCATTTCTATCTACTCAAGATCCAAAATTAGTAATTTTTCTGACTACAGATAGTACCTTATGACTATCCATTCAAGGCCTCAGTAGAGCTCAGCCATTTTTGTGCGTTTTTCTTGAAAGGCAGCTGGTTATCCCAATCACACTCTAGGTTATGTGACAGATCTACTTCATGTAAAATCTTGTTGAATTTCACAGTTCAAACCCTAAGAAACTTGAACCCATTTGTCTAGCCCCAAAGGAGGAAAAAGGCTTTGTTATGTAACCCAGGGTTTTTTATTGTCTGGTAAGATTTTGGCTTTCCCCCAAAGAAGGACTCAAGGGTCATGTATTGCACATTTTTAACTCATGTGCTAGTGGATATTGAGTTAATAACACAAATTTTCAAATAGGACATACCTCTCTACAGGAGACATCAGCAAATACATACAAAGGAATAGTTCTCTGCAGCTACATAAAAACCATGTTTTAATGAGTGGAATTTTGCCTTCTTAAGATGACACTCTTCTCTGCAGAAAACTTTAATAAAATTATGCAGTTTTCTTTTATGAGAACATGTAAGAGGTTAATTTTTCATACTCATTAGCACCTACAATTTAGAAATCAAGACACTTCCTGTTGGAAATGTAAAATCACTAGCAAATCATAAAAAATTATCTTCCTTCCCAGCATGAGATGAGTTGCAAAAAATGAAACAGTTGCTGTCATAGTTACCATTATAGGATGGTAGCTGAGTAAAATATGAAAAAAGAGTTTGATCATACTTTTGATTTTCAATTTATCTTAGGCCTCTTAACCTTCTGTAGCACATTGTGCTTGAGGATTTAAACCATTAGTCTAATAACTATAATTAGTCATAATTATACTAATAGGGGATATTAGTTAATGAAATCTCATTTCAGTGTTCTTAATAGATTTAATTAATACAATATTTACGTCAGCTGGAGAAATAGAGGCATTTTGCAATTCACCTAATTCTTTATGACTTACCAAAAATTATTAATCTAATGGCAGTTGCCAAAATGCAATCAAAGGTGAACTCTCAATGTGCCAGGAATTTACCTTGCACCAATAACAGTAATATCAAGATCTTTACACCACTTCCCCCTACTTTTTTCTGAAAAGAATTTTCAAATATCCCTGGCTTGTACTTTTCTAGTAGTTTGTCTTTCTTCCAAACTTCTTGGGTTTATTGCTGCCCTACCAAGAAGTTCAAATGTCATTCAGTCACTAATGTACTTTCGTCACTTACGGCCCCTTTTCCCCTTTCTGGGAGATGGTAAATAAAGCCAAACAAGTGAAAAAATTTCTAATAACAACAATAGATCACAGTGAGGAGAGGATCCCTATATCCCTATTGCCCCTCAACAGCTCTGGACTTAAGAAATTTATGTTTGCATTTATGAAATACACACTTAAAGCAAAGTACCACATGTTGAATTGCACTGTCATAGCTCAGGGTCTCAAGTACTGTAAAGAAAGCTGCTTTAGATTTACAGAAATAACTTTCCCTGTGGACAGAGGCAGCTCTGACTTTGGGGAAAGTGAGGAAGGCACATTCTCAACTACCATCATCAGTAAAATCCTATTCCCCATCTGTGCTCACCCTGATATACCCAGCCATAGTAGCACCAATCCTGTGACCACAGCATGTTGGAAGTGTACCTTGCCTGTGTATCTGCCCTCAGGTGCACATTACCAGCAGCCAAAAGGCCTGAGTCCTATGCTGAAGTATATTTAGTTGAAAAAAGACAGAAGTTTAAAAAACATGATAGATTCTCTAGGAAAATGAAATATTACTGAGAAAAAGAAAAGGAATTTTTCATTGTTTTGAGTAACAGATTGAAGACTCTTGTGAGGTTTGCTTTTTCACTAAGAAAAATTGATGGGAGTCTTTCATCCTTTCAGCCTCACTGCCAAAGAGCCACAGATGCTCAGTTTGCCTGTCCCTGCTGAAAGCAGCAAATGGTCCAGGAACTTGGACCATTCATGTAAAAATTGAAACTGATAGCAGTCTTCTAGGTGAGCAACCAGGGACCCATCACTTTCAATCTTTCCACCATAAAAAATGCTTCCTTAGGGCAAAAAAAGAGATATTTCCTACCAGAAATTGATTTTCACACAAAATTATCAACTATCTTCAAGCTTATAACACTTGTACATGAACTCTCTACTATGTAAATTTCATCTCCAAATGTTTAAATTTTAGCACACCATCTAGCACAGAATTTCTAAACCTATGTAAGTAGGTTGGAAGGCAAATTTTGTTTTCAGCAATGACTTAAACATCTATGATTTAAACACTTTGGAAATTTTAAGTCTGGGGTTTTCAAATATTTCTCACTAGAGATAAAATATAAAAGTGGAAGTTAAAGGACAATAAAGCAACCATTTAGTTAAGAGAATTGAGGCTTTTAAACTTTCTACAAAGACTGTTATATAAAAAGTGCCACTTTAAGGGTCTGAATTTTCCATGGGATTGGACTGATATGGATTGACAATTTTGATAACTTTTGATTTTTTTATATCCCGAGAAAGTTGTTAGAGGGAATCTAGTGAGCTCTTAGTTCCCGTTTCTCTCCAGCCACACATTCCCTCCCATTCCCTTATGCCAGACTTTGAGGTCCAATGGTTGCATCATTTATTCAAGTAGGGAGCTGATGTACTGGGACTTGATCATTCATTGCCTTTTTTTTTTTTAATTAGTTTTAAGCAGTGTCAGCTCATTAAGGACATGAGAATAGAGCCATGACAGGATGAGAAGTGAGATCTGCGCTGGCTGCCCCATTTTATGCACTGAAAATAAGATGGGTAAGGGAAAGAAGTGTAAATCTACTGAAACTCAGAATAAAATTTCACAACTGGCTTCTTTTCCTAGGCTGTTCCTCTGCACATTGCCTGTTCTAAAAATTGAATGATTTGGACTGTCCAAAGAAGCAGGTTTATCTTGATGTGAACCATGTTTATAACATTTTTCTTCCATGTCTATGATTTTGTTACCTTGTACACCTGAAAGTCACTGTGGGAGGAAAAAAAGCAGAAGTAATGTCTATAAGCTACTTTTGCCTTATCTTTCCTAAGCAATGCATGTCCAAAATCAAAGGTGATGTGTAAGGCAACATAGGCAGTCAAAAGGCAGCCCATGCTGCCAATATTAACACTCTGAAGAGTCATAATTTCAAATTTTTTAATGTTTTTAAAAATGTTCCCATGAAGAAGGTTAAGCATGATAGCATTATACATCTCATTCTTAAGAAAAATTAAAAATTCCAATGAGTTTTCAGCTGAAAGGGGTCTCTGGTATACAGTTTGACTTTTTAAAAAAATTACTGAACATGCAAACATAGAATTACACAGAATTCACTAAGGCCTCCTTGAGCTTTCTTCACCAATCACAAATCTAGCAACAACATGCACAGAGGAACTATGCTAGTTACCATCCAGAGATTCAGGAAAAAAATGAAGTTTGTCTTGAATGTTTATTTCTTGGGGTTTCTTACTTACATCAAGACTACTGTTGATATTTACACTATAGGGAAAGCAATCTTCAAGCTAACCTATGTGCAAAGCACTCCAACTCCAATTTTGAGGATTTCAGAGGGACTTCAGAAGCATTTAGCTTTGGGCTATCCTTCCATTGGGAAAAGAATCTTACCCAAAGAGAAATTTTACTGTAATTATCATCATCCTGGAATTTTACAAACAATGCACATGATAATTAAGAATGCTTTAAAATACCACCCTAATCATTATTTGTTCCTTTGGTATTTATGGTAATAATGGTAATTGTGATGAACTCATTTTGCATTAATGTGAGAGCTTCTGGAACTCCACATTAATTTGTAACACTATATTGAAGTGTTATTCAAGATGGATATTACATAATTTATTTTTAAATGTTAGCAAACTCTATAAAATCAAAGACCTGAAAGAGCGCAGGTTTTTTCCCACTGAAAAAAGAATTAGTTTTGTTTGGTTAAACTTATAGTTTCTGCTGAGATTTAACAGTGATGAAAACTGACAAGGTTGAAGGGAATAAGGTGAGCCTCATGTCACGGGCAATACATACAGAGAGAGAAGAAAAAATCTTGTACTTTTCAAAGGCACTTATTTAATAATTTTTGCTTTCATTTTGCACCTAGTGACAACTTCCAGATTTATGCCACTGGAAATTAAAAACTAGAAGTTTATTCAGTATATGAAGAATGCTGGCTTCTGCTAATGTTGACTGTATCTGATTGAAAGGCCGATTTATAATGAGGCTTGGCTGATTCAGTTTGCATATCGGTTCCAGTGTACCATCATCACTGCAGTATCTTTAATAATGACTGGAGTGTTACAGATGTCTTAGTCCACTATGTTCACAGTATGTCAATTTTTCTTAAATTAATAATTTAAACTGTAATCCTTCAAACTCTTGAAGTTGGCTACCTATGGGGTTTATTTTTCCACTTGAACTGCCTATTGCACTTAGGACTGAGCATCTTCCAAGCGGGTGAAAGGCCAGATCTAAAGGAGATATATGATTTGTTCTGCATTTTTCAAAGCCTCTTTCAAAATCTTGGCAGGCGTTGAGATTTACTTTTCACACACCATAAGCACAGGACCATACTATTTCCCCTGTCATCAAAAGTCATCAAGGCTGACATAAGTGGCCTCTGATTCCTGCCACTTCTTCTCCCTTAAGAACTGCATAGAGAATCCATATCATTTAAAGCTCCTCCTTCATTTTTGCAGTGTTATTGTCAGTGCAGCTGATGGAAGTCACAGGGAGTGGAAATCATTAGCAAAAGGAGAAAAAGCTGCTTATATCAATGTTACTTTCCAGGGAAAATGGAATGACTGACCTTAGGTTTCTGTATTAGTAAAATTCACTGAGGGCTTAAACTAAATGTCACTTAAGTAGTGCACAGGCTGCGCTTCACGTGTTTGTGCCCTGCCAAGGAAAATCTGGTAAGAATTCATTCAGATTCAAGAACAATATCACTACTTTTACCACCTTTTGCTTTTCACATTTTGTAAATACTGGACTTTGTGAACTTTTTTATGCTAAAATACACATGAAAATCAATGAGCAAAATCAAATGAGCTTTGTTAAGCTCAAACTCTCTTTTATTCTAGACAGGACACAGCTGGAAATCCTCTGAGCTTTGCTGGCTATTCCTCTGGAATAAAGAATGTGCAACCCCTTCACTCTCACGGATATTGCTATGTGCCTCTGATTCCTGGATAGTAGCTTCTCTCCTCTGAGCAACGGGTAGGCAGGCAGCTCCCAATGCAGCCTGGATACTGCCGGCATCACACTGCTGCAAAAGGTACCTTTATGCTCCCTTTTCCCCAAAACCTTTCTTCATACCCTGCTTACTTCACTGGCAGCCGAGGATACCTGTCACATTAATAGAATTTTGTAAGGAAAAGATGACATGACATGTACGGGGGAAAAAAATTAGAAAGAAGATTTGCAGTGAAAAGATAGATTCCCTCATACCTTTCATGTGTTCAGTGGCACTAAAATGTTTCCCTGTAAAGGAAATCTTTGTTTTGACCCATAAGTATATACTTAAAAAAAAAAAAAAA
>VWYO01016923.1:50893-65936 GCA_013400275.1 Rhadina sibilatrix | reverse complement strand
TATTTAAAAAAATATATATATAATATAAATTCGGAGGGGATATCACAGGGAGCATCGAGCAGCAGAGATTTCAGTGCAGGGATAGTGGGAAATTTGGGGCTATTTCTTATCACATGGATGATTCTGTTATGATCCTGTCACACTGGATCCTGTCACACTGGATGCTCCCGAGTGTGTAAGGAAGTTCCAGAGGAGATAATTTTTCTCCTCTTAATATCTCACGTTTCTTTACTCTCTCTGACCCTGGCACAAAAAAAAGATAGGAACACAGTTTTTGCTACGAAACTGGCAGAGTGAAATTACCATGGTCCTCCAGGAATTCATTTCTATTTCCTATGGGGTCTGTTATGCATAGAATTTAATAAAGAGCCAGGAAATCCTAAGAGACACTGTAAACATGAACAGCTGAATTCAGACCCTCTTTTAAAAACTTTCTGTTTCCAGGAGTGAGCAGCTATAAAAAGCACACAGGGTTGGGTATCCACCCGATACTTTCAGGAACTGGAATTTCAGTGCTTGGCCCTGGGTTCTGAAGATAAAGAACCCAATAAATCACCAAATTTTCATTTACACTAAGCCTCCTTATTCTGCCACAGTTCATAGGTCTCTGTGAATAGAAAGCCTTAACCTTTCTCAAAATTGATTGTATTAATTAATCCATCTGAAGTGTAATGTATGGCCTTTTTTGTGACTGAATGCCAAAACCTTTTCTTTTGTTCAGTAAATATAGATTTTAAACAATTTTTTTTCTTACTTTGAAATAATTTTTTCAGATACTTCAGTATAGTTTCATGTATTGTTTGCAATATAATTTATAATATTATTTATAGGACTATCATTAGAAAATAACTGTTACTATAAATAATTATGAGCTTAAATTTCCTTGTATTAGCACTCTTACGTTTTAAATGTGTCAAGAATTGAAATTTTCCAACTGTCACACTCATTCATCCATATGGTGAAATCTGTCACTTTTTTCAGAGTCTGGAAATGCAGCTGAAGCTGAACAACAGCATCTTCAGTCGTCAGCTGGCAAGTGAGAGTAAAAAACTCCTGGAAGCCACAATGATCACAAAAGACTTGCTGGTGGAAATTAGCATCGTTCACCAAAAAATTAAGGTATTCCAGATTTTATCCAGGTTTCTGTCTCTACAGGAAAATTCAAGTATTTAATGCTATCTATTCCTTTTTGCTTCTTTTATAGTATTTACTAATGGAATTTGGTTTCCTGCTTTATAATCTACTAAAAAAGCCAGAAATGTGCAATTCTGGCATTATTGTAGGGTCTGTTTGTTAGAAGTAGTTCAATAGTGAATTGAAACAGAGATAATTGCATCAGAAATTGAACCAAAATCCACACCAGTGTGTTGCCATTTTGCCAGCTTGGGGTCAGATATATTCATCCACTCACTTTGAATGAGCTCCCTCACAGAAACAAGTCAAAATAAGCCAAATATTACAACCTGCAAAGCTAGAGTTTAACAAAAAGGCTCGTGAAAAGGTTTCAAGGGTTTGCTCAGATTCTAGTTTGGTTTTTAGACAAATGATTTTGGGGTAAACAAGTCCGGCTCAGCACTTTTTGTAATGCTTATAAATCAAATATACAGGAAAACTAAATGGATTTAAAGCCAAAACTGCCAGGATGGGATGTCCTATGAGTTGTAATGAAGAAAACCATCACACATTCCAGAAAACCTGGAATCCCTTGTGGCTTTTTCATAATTGTGTTTGTAACACAGCTAAAATGCACTTATTTATGTATTTCTGTGTCGAGGTGATCCCATTGGAGAGCTTTCTCCTCCTAAATGGAACCAAATATCTCTGGAAGATGTTGTTAAGGGGAGTTTTCCCAGATATTGTGAAGGTCAGGACAGGCAATTCCTGAGGATTCCTGGAGGTTGGGATTTCTGCACAGGGGTGGTGTTTATCCCTCTTCCCTGTGTAGCAGGTGCAGAAGTTTCCTTCTGTACTTGGCAGTGCTTTTTCCCTGTCAGAGCCTGATCTCCTGGATGAGCAGATCTGGGAGATGGGAACAATTATAATCTCAGGAACACTAAAATAAAACTGTCCCAAAGTGCAAATCATTCCAAAGTACAGTTCTCACCTTAACACCTCTCTAAAATACCTCTGTTTCATTTCTTTTCCACACAGTTTTCTGTGTGTCCAGGTCTCTGAATTTTCTATTTAGATCCACAAAATCTTCTATTGATTTACCACACAGAGGACCAGACATGCTGATCAACCTATTTCTGTGCCAGAACAGAGTTTGTCCTTACAAATTCATCATTTTAGGCACCTGTCTTATTTCAGGCCATTCCATTTCCAGGAAAACTTGTAATTTTCCCAAATAAATGAAGCTCCTCTTTTTTTCCCACTGAAAACTGGAGTGGTGAGAGTGTTATAGAGATCTGTCTTCTGTATTTAAGGAAGATTTCATTAAGGAAAGAGGAATCTTGCTAAATAAATGTCAAAATGTGCCTCTGGAGTTCATGTCATCACCAGAGCAATAGGTTGTGAACCACCTGAGCATATGACAAGGGCACTGCATAAATGAATTTAAAAAAAAAAAAAAAAAAGGAGGTAAAGGAAAAAGAAAATAGTAAGTCTGGTAAATGACAAAGCCACCACGTGGGTCTGGCACAAATTAAGCAGGTAAAAAGTAATTTTTAATGCATATTAGAAGCTTAGTAGTGTTTATTTCTTCTCAGGAAAAGGATCGGCAACTTTACATAAAGAATATTTATGCCAATCGGATGCCAAAAGCCCTGAGGGACAGAAGTGATTGGGTTCCTAATGACCAAAGTAAGTCTGTAATCATCTTCTTTTCTTGTTTAGTTGAGTAACATTTCCACTGTTTTAGAACTGGGAAGTTTATTCCAATTTAAATGCCAAAGTGGTGCTTTTGTATGGGCTGAAAAGGTGAAAAGGTTTAGGAAGTTTAAAGGCTTGAATGATAGAAAAGAACCAGTATAAATTAAGTTCTACCAAGGAAGAAATAGCTCTTTGGTAAAGAATATTTCTTTCACATGGATGCTCATAGATATTGGGGAGAAATATCTATTCCATGCACTCTTGGCTATCCAACATTCCAAGGGCAGCTGCCTGGAGTGGGATTCAGCTGATTAAATCCAACCAGCGCTGTTTGAGATGCCCCAGTTTGTCCACTCCACCCAGAGTTTGGGATGGAATGCTCTAAACATGGACTTTTCTGGCTGAAGCACCTCTTGAAAACACTGAGCAGATATTGCTGCTCCTAAAGCGAAGGAGAAATCAGGACTTCCTTTATGTGGGTGCCAAAGAGCACTTAGCAAACCTGTCTGCTGGAAATGCTCCCCACAGAATTCCTCAAATCATGGCAGCAATACAAAACCTTATCACACTCAGTTGCTTATTTCTTTCCTCTTTGTTGCCTTTGCAAACCCATTCACTCTGCCTTAACCACCAGTGAACTACAAGGAAAAGATTGTAGTTCAATAGTGAATTGGAACAGAGATAATTGCATCAGAAATTGAACCAAAATCCACACCAGTGTGTTGCCATTTTGCCAGCTTGGGGTCAGATATATTCATCCACTCACTTTGAATGAGCTCCCTCACAGAAACAAGTCAAAATAAGCCAAACATTACAACCTGCAAAGCTAGAGTTTAACAAAAAGGCTCGTGGAGAGGTTTCAAGAGTTTGTTCAAATTCCAGTTTGGCTTTTAGACAAATGATTTTGGGTAATTCAGTGTATAAAATTAAGAAAAGCACGTATTCCTGGTTCTCATCCCAAGTCAGACATGTTTTTTATGAAACTCTGAATTCCTGTTTTAATTACACCACCTTTTTTTTTTTTTTACTCACATATGGCCTTGTATTCAATAGAAATTGAATATTGCTGTTCGATTATGGTACTTAAACCACTGTTATTATTTAAATTCTTCTTTCCTTTAAGCAAGATAAGAGAGCTTATTTGGAGGAAGCTGTGATATTTTGTAACGAAAAGATTCCAGGCAAAGTCGCCCGATCCTCTGGAATTTTTAGGAAAAGGTTTAATTCTCTGCCAGTTAATGGATTTGGAAACCCAGAGCTGGAATTACTGACAATTTGTTTTCCTTTTCACTATTGACCTGAATTTTCCTTTAGCAGATTTCTAAAGCCTTGCTTTCGCAGGCCATTATTTTCTAATCGATGATCACAAAAAAGTTTGGAGCCAGCAGGAAATTTGGAGCTGGGTTTTTTAACAGTGCTGACAAATGTCTGGAGGGAGGCTTTCCTTAGGTGGTTTGAAACTGCACTCTGTGCAGGTGACTGCGATGGATTTATTGGATGGAGCCAGGAATGGCAGGAGCTCCGTGGATGGCAGGAGCTCCGTGGATGGCAGGAGCTCTGTGGGTTGCAGGAGCTCCGTGGATGGCAGGAACCCCTGGATGGCAGGAACCCCTGGATGGCAGGAACCCCTGGATTGAAGGAACCCCGTGGATGGCAGGAACCCCGTGGATGGCAGGAACCCCTGGATTGAAGGAACCCCGTGGATGGCAGGAACCCCGTGGATGGCAGGAACCCCGTGGATGGCAGGAACCCCTGGATGGCAGGAACCCCTGGATGGCAGGAGCTCTGTGGATGGCAGGAGCCCCTGGATGGCAGGAACCCCGTGGATGGCAGGAACCCCTGGAAGGCAGGAAGCCCTGGAAGGCAGGAGCCCCTGGATGGTTTGCAGGGAGCGCAGCGCGGGCAGGTGGCAGCGGCTCACCTGGGGGGGCAGCGCCCCCTGCAGTCCCGGTCCCGGGGCTGGAAAAACTCCGGGAGCAACTGGGAGAAAAAAGCCGGAGCAACTGGGAAAACAATTCCTCCCGCATCAATCCAGGCTGCTCACCGGCATCTCTTTCACCGCCCAGCTGCGAACACCGGGAGGGCACCGTTTTTATGCGTTTTGTCCTTGGATTTCTGAGCTCAAAACTGGGAATAAGGGTGAATGTGGATGTGGGTAAGATGCCAGGTTTGCTGCTCTGGTGGTAGCAACTTTCTCAGCTGCTGTACTCGTGTCAAAATTATTCCAAAAATAGAGTAAAGGAACAATATATTCATCTTCTCTACCTCGTATCCATATTTCTCTGAACACCTCATTCAGTCACTCCCTTGGAATCTCTTCCAAAGACCACTGATACTTCAAACAGTGTCAAGCATTTCCCATGAGCTGGGTTCCATAAAGATCCAAATTTAGGAGAGTGAACTCTGAGGCTTCATAGCAGACCCCTCAAATTTGCACTTGAATGGAACCAAAAATTAAGCCCATGTGGGCTCTGGGGCATAGACACACTTGTCTGACTTTACATGTTCTATCTGAACAGGACTTTGTACTATATTTTGATATATATTTATGTATATAACTATGTTTATATGTATAAGTATATAAAAATATATGTATATATTTATGTATAAGTATGTTTAGGATGCACAGATGAAAAGGCTCAGAAATCCAGTTTCAGCATTTATAGATTCAGCAGAACAAATTATTTCTTTTTTAAAAGGTATTAAGATATGCATTAAAAAAAAATTTAAATTCTTGGCGATATATGAGTATTGTCATTTGTCAGAGGTATCTTTTATTTATATCAACAACTTAATTCCAGAACTTAATGTATTGCTAATGCTTGCCCTATTCAACAGGTCTGAGAGTAGACAGATCAGTGCAAGTAGATAAAGAGAGTTTTAGAGAACTGCTGCTGCCTCAGCACCAGGAAACAGAAAAAAGTCCAATCCAGCTAAAAAAGGTGGGAAAGATCTGAATCCATTGGATCCAAATCCAATCCCCTGTTTAAACTCTCAGCTAAGGTGTATCTTATTCCCTAAGTTGCAGTAATATGCCTGGATAGCCTGCTCCATCACCTTGGATGTGAATTTTGCATGAGTGTGATTACAGTACAGAAATAATGCTGTGATGCAAAATAAGAATGTAGCAATAGAAATTACTAATCTTTTTATAAGTATTGCACTGATTGTGTTCTTTTAAAAGTCACTAAACAAGCATTCCCTTTTTATTTTTTACTTTTAATTGCCAATTGTAGGAGAAAAGAGGAGATAAGGGTGGAGAAGATAAAGCAAAGGAAGTGTGCTCAGATGTCCAGGGCAGAAAAGAAAAGCAAGTGACCAAGAAAGTACCAATGCCAGAAACTTCTAACAGGACACACAGAGGTAGGTTTAACGTTTCTCTCAGAAATTCACCTGATCTTTGCTAATTACCAGAAATCCTGGTAATTTATGTGGTTCTGACAGCCCTTTACTGGCACCTGGCTGACAGGAACTGGTTCCAAATGATGAATGAAGTGTTGCTGAAATCACAGGATCATCTGGGTAGGAAAATACAGCTGCTGGTGGTGCTGCACTGACAGCAAAGCTGCTCTGCAGGATGTGGCATCTCCAGCCTGCTGTTCTTCCCAAAGCACTTCTTGGTCAGGGGGGGTAAAAATTCAGTGTTCTGTCTGTAACAGGATAATTAACACTTGTTAATCCACACTAAACAAACACTGATCTCAGAGTGATGGCTGGGAATCTTCATCAGTGATGTGAACGTATTTCCATGGCTGGAAAAGGAAAAGCTGCTGGGAGCAGCTCCTCATGACAGTGATCCCTGGAAAGAGATTTTATGTAAATCTCAGCCACTGTGTTCTCATGGAAAAGTTACATGCAAGGGGCTCATCTGGAAACATCTTCATTCTGAAGAAATTCTGTAGAACAGAGGAAAGAAAAAGCCACTACTGTTCCCTCATTCATATTTTTCTTTCTAGAAACATTCCTGTTATTTCCTTTAAGGCTTTTAGGAAAAGAAAAGAGCTGAGTTCCACCATTCTAAACATGTCACAACTGGCAGGAGACCTCCAGGTCACACATTTACCCAGGTGGGACAGGTGATGCCAGGTCACATCCCTGTACCTGGGATGTGTTAACTCCTGAGGTTTGTACTCTGCCTTCTCAGCCTGCAGCCTCTCCAGAGCCCCTCAGATAACCAAAAAGCATTTGTCTTTAAAGTGCCTTTCTAAAACTGACAGAAAGCACAGGTCTTACAATGCTCCCTCTGAAAAATCTGTGAAATCTGAGTTTCTCTCGTTGATAGCAGACTTTTATTGAAGCTTTACTTGGCTTTTTAGTTCCTGCAACTTCTTATTTCTCCTTTAAGCTTGGATTATGTCTCATTTTGGGGGTATTCTGTGGGTCTCTGCAGAGCACAGGACCCATTACAAGTCATCCCCTGCACAGATAAATGACATTTCTGTACACATGTTCCTTTTCCTACTGATAAGTGGAGCCCCCTTATTTCCAGCTGAGAGAGTTGCTGTATATTCTGCTCCATACAAGCAACTCTGTTGTGAATTAAGGGAAAGGAAATCTTGCATATCTGTAAGTTCTGCTTAAAAGCCAGAAAGTGACAATTAAGAGTTCAGATCTCACCTGGTTTCTCTGTTGCATTGCACATGACTTTTCAGGCACTGGTATTTAGCCATGACTGTACATTATGGCAGCTAAATCCATTTAACTATATTCAACACCATAAAAAAAATAAAAATAAAGATGTTAACCTGGATTCAGTGGCAGAATTACGTTGTTTAAATCTTGCCCCGTGATGTATTTATTATAGATGGTACTCAAAATACCATCAATAATAAGAACTGAAGCAGTGAAATAAGGAGGTGATACTTGCTCTTTTTAAATCTTCCTAACTCTTCATGTTCTTAAACCCCACAATATTTCAGGGGACAAACTACTGATGGAAGAATGCAATTTTCCAGAACTTATTAAAGAAATGGAAAAACAGGCAGAGTTTTTTGAGCAGGAGTTGAAAAGTCTGACAAAACCTGAACAAAACCCTCCAAGTGACAGCGTAAGAGAGAACAATCGAGAGGGAGAGGCAGTGGAAGGAGTTGAAAAAGCAGAGGAAAAAACCTACGAGCAGCAAAAGAAGAAAGACAGGAGTGAAGATGCAGTTCCAAGCAAAGACCCCACTAGGCAGGAAAAAAATTGCATCTCCTCAGAAGCTGTTAAAAATTTCCATCAGGGGCTCCACGCTTCAGGTGCCAAATGCAAAGCAGGCAGCCTGAGCAGCCTGAGGCAGGCAGGCCAGAGCTGCAGCCACGCTGCTGTGTCCAGGGGGAAAATTTCCTTTGGGGCTTATGAGCCTTCTTTTGGGCAAATCCCCTTGGGCGGGCAGGAGGGTGCCTCTGGAGTGGGAGGAGCATCCGATGAAGGAGCTTTTTGGGGAGGGCTGTTTGCAAGGAGAGAGCCCCTTGAGTTCCAGCAGCACAAGGGGGAAGGCAGGCAAGTGAGGGGTGCGTGGCAAATCCCAAACTCCGTGCCAGGGTCCAACTCTCCTCGTTAAAACCAACCCTTGAGAGTATTTTTCTGATAGTTAAGTTCATCAGCTTACCTTTAGAAAGTTGAAACATTCAGATTGTTAAAAGCCTAATGTTTTATTTTCATTAACTGTTTATGAAATCTTACAAACGCTGGTAGTTGCTTTCCATGGTTTTTTTCCAAAGCAATCCAATTAGTTATCACAAAAAAAACCCCCATTCTGTGCTCGGTATGTACCCATGAAAGTGTGTAAGAACTCCTTATCATTTTTACCTGTTAGCAGGTAGAAGTTAGTCCTTGTTTAGGAACTGCCAGGTTTTTGCATTCCCCAAGGAGCTGGAATTTGGAAGCTGGGTGGTTGTCAGCTCCATTCTGCTTTCATGAGGTTCACTGCTGGGTGAGGACCAACAATGCAATAAAAGAAAAACACTTTTTTAGTTCCTTCCCTCCCCAAACAGCTTCCAGAATTCACAGATAATAAAAATCATTTGCTCCTACATTGTTTTCACGAGCATTAGAAACCTCTAAAGCCTCATTCTTCCCCACTGTTGGAACTTATCAAAGCAGTTTGCCTGGTAACTTCCCCAGCTGACATCCAGAGATGAATGTGCAAGAGGAAAGCATTGTTTTGGAGAAGTCAGGCATAGCCAGTCCCCAAAAAGCCTCTGAAAATCCTTGTTTAAGGTTATGTAAGTGAGGGGAGGAGGATTGTGTTTTGTTCCTCGCAGTAATTCATTAGATACTTGCTAAATTCATGTGAAGTTTGGAAAAACTAGGGACATTTTGTTAATTTTTAAAGGCAGTAGCACTTTAAAAAATGTCCAAAATTACACTACAAAAGCTTTTAAAGATGACAAAGACGTTCAAAGCTGAACCTGCTTGCAGCAACATTTCAAAGGTTTAGAAAAATAATTAAAAAAAAATAAATTGGTCCAGTTGATTCCAACAGTATTTTCTTATGCACTAACACGGGGGGAATTGTTTTGGCTTGGATTGTGGTGAGGTTGGGGTTTGTTTTGCCATTTTGGGTTTGTTTGTTTGGGTTTTTTTTTGTAGGTTGTTTAGGAAAACTGCAGTTAACATTAAATAAAAAAGATGAGAAAACCTCAGACGGGTTGAAAAGCTTTATTTCCTTACTAACAACATAATTAAACATAAGATTCAATCCCAACATTTTCTCCTTGATATTTATTTTCATGTTGGCTAAATGCAACTCCTCATATAAAATCCCAAATTTTAAATTAACATTAAAACAAACGAACAAACGTATTTAATTCATATATATACACACACAGAGAACATAACCCAACCTTTTGAACTGGGTTTTAAAGGCAGTGCCAGTTTTGGAGGGGTTCTGGCCCCTTCCTTCCTGCAGGGAGGAAAAGGCTCTGGAATAGCAGAACAGATCATTCCTCTGTAGGAATTCCAGAGTGGGAAGCTAAATCAGCATCCCCTCTGCAGCAGCAGCACTGTCTTCTGCTTCATTGACAGGAGCCTGTGTATGGCAGCTGAAGAAACCTCTTAAGAGATAAAATCTTGGTTAAACACATCTTATTGTTTTAGGAGAGCTCAAGAATATTCCAATTTTAGGGTAAAAAAATCACAAAGAAACTCTCTTTTGTCCCAAGGCAAGGAACCTCCCTCTGCCCCCCTGTACCACCCAACACAATCCCACCTTGGGGTGAAGCTGCCACATTTTACAGCAAAGCAACAGCCAAGCTCCCAAATTCATTCCTAAAGCCAGCACATTTCCAATTTAAAACCACAAATCCAACACTTCTAGATGTTGGTGACAACGGGCCATGACAAAACCTTATGGTTCTGCCACAACTAAACCCAAAATGAGGTTTTACAACCAGCAGTGCTGTTCTTTCCAAACTGAAAGACAAACTCTGGGAAGAGAAATCCAAAGGACTGACTGATATCCAAATGGAATAATAACAAGGGTTGTCTCAGACCTTGTCCCATGAAAGGTAACAGTCCCTTTTTTTCTTTCATTAATTTAGAAGAGTGATAATAATGCAGTTGAGGAGTCCATGGATTGCTGGGATTCCTTCAGCTGAAGGGGTGCAGCATGATAGCTACAACTTTATTGCAGACCACGAGCCAGCAGGTAATTCCCACACCTCCTGGAAAAGAGGGAGAAACCACGATTGAAAGTTGTTGGATCAATAACCCTGAGGAACCTGTGCAGCTGAAAACAACCTTGGAAGTGTAAAAAATGAACGTCAGAATTCATGAGGCCAACAGGAACAGAACTCTTTATAGACAAAAGGGAGATACAAGAGATGGGGGATAAATCAATGCTGGTCCCCAAAAAATTCTGGATTGTCTTGGGAAAAGAGCACCAAATACACAAATATGAGTTAAAGTGTGGTGAGTGCACCCCACAGCTAAAACCATCTGCTACAGACCCAAGAGAAAATATTTGAAGTTTAAGGCTTGGCAAGTCACAGAATGCTTTGTTTGAACCTAAATTCAGGATTGGAGAGAGGTAAAAGTGAATCTCCTCTGAAATTGAAATCAGTTGTTTTGTAAGTACATAGCTACTCATAGCACACCTATGAAGCAAACTCCCTTTTGAGTGATTTTCTGATTTTCTAATTTAACTCTCCCCCTGAGTCATTCCACACAGATAAGGGCAACGCTCTGGGTGAAAACGACAAAATTCCAGGATCAGTTCAAGAAATCAGAACTGAGCACACAAGGAAGAGCTGCTCAAATATTTGCACCCAGTGCTCTGCGAGTCAGAGAAGCAGCTGCTGTTAATCCATGGATGCTTTGGGGCTTGGGAATGTCCTTTTCCTCACCTGCCACTCCTGTAGGGAAGGCCACCAGGCGCTCCAGGGGAGCCAACCATTTGCTTGGAAGCACCGTGACGGGCTCGGAGTAGTACTTCCAGATCAGAGAGATCATCAGGGCAGCCTGGAATGGGGATTTTTATTAGTTTGGATATGACACACATCAAAGGGACATTGCCAGCGCTATCTGGAAACAGCAAATAATAAATTCTAATGAAAGGGAATTGTTTGTTATTTTTTGTCTTCTTCAAAGTATTTTTAGATTCGGGAAGACCTTAAGTTTATACACAGTGTCAGGAGGTTGCAGTGAGAATTTGTTTTCTTTCAAGACCCTCGTTCCAATCCAAAAGAGTCAAACACAGTCATAGCATTTCTTAAAATTCTGATGACCCTTTTTAGCCTGAATTTTTGCCTACAAGGAATGCAACTCACTTTAACAGTCCCCTAAGGAAATCTTCAGAGGCTGAGCACTGCCATCCCCGTTAGCAAATTCTCCTTAGAAAATTCTTTGGCATCACGTCAGAACTACACAGACAGCCTGAGGAGGCACCGTGGGGAAATCTGTGGCAGCTGTAGGTGCAGATTTGCATCCTCAGCAGAAGTGTATTTTGTTTCCAAAGCCAGATTTATTATTTACATGCAGCAGAACTTTCCTGGATTTGGGGCCATATATTAAAAAAACCCAGTGATTAAAGAGCCAAGACAAACTCCAATCTCGTCCCCCCAAAACCACAAACACAGAGCTGAGATTAAACTCCTTCCATTCTCAACTACCAGATTTTATCAGCAGCGTTTCCCTTCCATTTCCAGAAACTCTTTCTGTTTGATAAGCTCTGTNGCAGCTCCACATCCCTCCTGTGCTGGGGGAGCCCTGAGTGACTGATGATGAGTCAATAAACCAGGAGAGAATTGTAACACAACTGAGCATTTGGGTTAAGTTACATCTATAGAAAAATATTTACTTACCTGCAATATGTAGAATACAATATTTATGACCCACTTTATTTTGGCTAATTGGGCAGTTCGTGCTTTCACTGTTAAAGAAAAAGAACATTACTTTCCATTACTTATAATAATGAATTAGAATGACATCAAATTGGTAATGGTTTAATATTTCACTGTTTAAGGTTGGATATTACCCTGTTTAAAAATCTCTTTCCAAAGAGACTTATAGATAGATGAAAAACACCCTTCTACAACAGACTACCTGTTCTGTATCACACTGTTTCTTTTTTGACTTACTCAGAACAGGATTCAGTGATCAGCATCACTAAGAAAGAATAAATAATTAACACAGTAAAGCCCAGGAAATTCCTGGAAAGACACAAGCAAGGTGTTCAAATAGTTTAAAGAAGAAAAAACTAAGAAGGAGAGAGAGAGAAATGGAGGAAGGAACAGAGAGAGAGAGAAAGAAAAAAGAAAGAAAAAAAGAGAAAGAGAGAAAGAGGGAGTGAAAGAGAGAGAAAGAAAGAAAGAGAGAAAGAAAGAGAGAAGAAAAAGGAAAGGAAAGGAAAGGAAAGGAAAGGAAAGGAAAGGAAAGGAAAGGAAAGGAAGACTGAAAATGGGTGAGTGGGGAAGGCAAGTTTGAAGGATTAATACTTAAAACACTCTTGAATGCTTTTCAGAGACAGAAAATGTTTTTCCTTTTGGAAAAAGGAGCAGACATGGGACTGTACCGTGGGTTTTGAGCTTGTCAGTCATTTTGTTAATCTTCCTCTCCAGCCGGGCATATCTGGCAAACTCATCCATCATACTGATGGTGGCAAGTTCCTGCTTCATGGTCTGGATCTCAGCTCTCATCTGGGATTCCTGCTCTGCATCCTTCTGCAACAGCCTGGATATCTAAGAAGTGAAGAAAACTATCAGTTATTGATCCAGAACTCCACTGATTTGCTTTAATGTGTATAAAGTATGAGCTCAAAAGCCTCCCATAAAAAAGCACCTTTCACTGACATGCAGGAACTCCTTGGGTAACAAAAGAACAAGGGAGGAGAGGAAACAGCCTCAGGCTGGACTCAATGATCTTGAAAGTTTTTTCCAAACTAAATGATTCTGTGACCATTCCCATTTCCAGCTCCAGCAGCCAAGTATTCCAACATTTTCTCCCTTCCTTTTACTTTCCTAATTTCTTTTCTTGAGGCACCACCTGCTTGTTGGTTCATGAACTCTGTTTGCCATAGAAATGAAAGCACAAAGGACACAAAATCTTTTTCTTGCTGTTCCTTAGCAGGAAGGAATGTCTTGGCTTCCCCAAGACACGTAATTTTTTTCCCCATGGATTCTGTTCTCAGGCCTGCAGTCAGCGAGAGCATTAACAGCACCTTCAGTCTCAAACCACAGCAGAAAGCTGAGCAGAGATCTTCACAGACTCTTAGAATATCCCGAGTTGGAAGGGACCCACAAGGAATTGAGTCCCAGCCCTGTCCCTGCCCAGAACCCCCAACAATCCCAGCCTGGGCATCCCTGGCAGCGCTGCCCAAAGGCTCCTGGAGCTCTGGCAGCCTCAGGCTGTGCCCATTCCCTGGGGAGCCTGGGCAGTGCCAGCACCCTCTGGGGGAAGCACCTTGCCCTGATCTCCGTCCTGAGCCTGCCCTGGCACAGCTCCAGCCATGCCCTGGGTGCTGTCCCCATCACAGGGAGCAAAGATTTGAGCTGTCCCTCGGGAGGAGCTGCAGATCCCAGTCTCAGTCTCCTCCAGACTGAACAAACCAAATGCCCTCAGCCTCTCCTCATGTGGCTGTTTCATCACTCATCTCTAGCGACACTGATTTCAGCTTCCTAAATTGCTGAGGGTAATTTAAGTTTTAAAGGATTTTTGTCCATTGTTGAACAGTGCACACTGATCTCTGTGCCATTGAAGTTATTTCCATGGTAGAGCAGAGCGACAGGGATTTCAGCATCTTTGTACACTTGTGAGATTATCTGGCAGTCACAGAGTTTATTTGTCCTCAATTCCATTATCCACGCTTCCACAGGAATGCCTCAGATCAGAACAGGGGCACCCTGATTAGTGGTTAAGACTTAAGGTTTATTCCTACAATGGCTCAGCTCCTTAATCTCCATATCCACTGATCTCCCATCTCGACAATGGGCATGTCCATCTGTTGAAAACGTGCACGACTGAGCAAAGCTGTCCTTGCTATTCCCAAAAACGGAGAAGCTGTGGCTGTCCCATCCCTGGAGGAGTTCAAGAGCAGCCTGGACAGGGCCCTGAGCAGCCAGGCCCCAGTGGAAGGTTCCCTGCCCACGGCAGGGGGTGTTGGAAGTGGATGATCCTTAAGGTTCCTTCCAGCCCATACCATTCCATGGTTCCGTGATCCATCCTAAGGGCTGGAGGCTCAGGAGCATCATTGACCGCAGCGGTGTCTCATCCCCCAGAACTTCAGCGCCCGCTGTAACCGGGGCTGCGGGTGCCACCCAGCCACTGTGGGCTGTGTTCCACCATCTCCACATCAGCTTCTCCTCTCCAAGGCAAGGAGCAGCGCCAGACCGTGCCCGTCACAGCCGGGGCCGCGGGAAAGGCACCGGGAGCCCCTCCTGGCCCGGCATCGCTCCCCTCATGTGGTGAGAGGACCCCGCTCACCGCCCTGCCGGCTCCCTGGGGGCCCCTCCCAGCCATCCTCCGGCCCGCGCCCCGCTCCCGCCTCCCCATCCCCGGCGGGGCGGGCGCGGTGCCGTCACTCACGATGGAGGAGCAGGAGGGCAGGAGGATCTTGAGCGCGTTGCAGAGGAACACGGCGCTGAGCACCAGCAGCCAGGCGCCGCTCTCCGCCATGGGCTCCGGCACCGGCAGCGGCACCGGGAGCGGCACCGGGAGCGGCACCGGGAGCGGCACCGGGAGCGGCCCGTGAGGGCGGGCGGGGACGCGCGCGGCACGTGAGGCGGGCGGGCCAATGAGGCGGCGGCGCGCGGGG
>VWYO01016923.1:0-43208 GCA_013400275.1 Rhadina sibilatrix | reverse complement strand
TCACGGCCGCCCCCCGGCTCATGCCCCGTGTCTCTTGCCGTGTCTCTTACAGAGCTTTACTTCCTCATCGCGCGGTTCCTGAGCACCGGGCCCTGCAGGAGAGCGCTGAAGGTGAGTCCAGGGCTCACCGGGGCGCGGGGACGCCGCGCTGCCCGCAGAGGGTCTGGGGGAGGTGGGAGCAGCCGCGCCCCCCGCTCTGGAGGAGCCAGATCGTGGCTTGTCCCTGACTGTGTTTTTCCCCTTCCCTCTGCAGGTGCTGGTGCAGGAGCTGGAGCAGCACCAGGTCTGTGTGGGCTCTGATGAAATCTTGCTGTAGTCAAAAGTTTCCTTTGCAAGTCATTCAAGTTTCTGCCGCTGTCTCAACTTTTCCCCCCCTCAACACACATTGTTTTGGATGTGGTCTTGTAATCCCTCCTTTCCCCTTTAACCGCTCACGGTTTGTGTTTTTTTTTGTTTTTCCTTTATTTAGTTGCTTCCAAAAAGGTTGGATTGGCAAGGAAATGAGCATTATAGAAGTTATGAAGAACTGGTGAGACTTTTCTCTTTAAGAAAAACCCTTTTATTGACGGCAATAACATTAATGTTAGACCCTCCACCTTTAAGAGTAGGCCTAAATCTTCACCTTCCAGTACCATTCTGGCTCTGAGCACTGGAGTTACTTTAGAAAGGGCCTTTAATTTCTTTACATCAGACTAACAAAAACACAAGCGGTGGTTTAAATTGAGGATATTGTTTATATAGCAGAGGTGGAGCTTGGCGTTGTGCAGTGGTACATGCCGCTGCCTACATGTAGGCAGGAGCCAATCTGCAGCGAGGTTTCATTTCGGTGTTTCAGGGGCCAGGTTGTGAGGCACGTTGTGATTTGTCGGTATTTATTTTCTGGTTGGTTTCTTTCAGCCCCCTCCAACAGATTAGGAAATGAAATCGCTGGTCAGAAACCGAGGGTTGGCAGTTGTGGTGCCTGTGAATGCGCTCATGTCGCCGGCTCCTCGCTGCTCACGGCTTTGTTTCTAACGTGCTGGAAAGATGGGGGTGATCTCTCCACAAAATGTACTTTCTGCCCTTCCACGGCTGGTGTGGTGTGTTCTGAATTGTTTTGACAGAAGGCAGAGCTGTGTTTTGGGGCTTAATTTTGCTGCCGCTTAAACGGCAAAGAGTTTGAATGCTGGGGAGTGATGGCCTGGTAGTGCCTGCCCTGCCCGGTGTAATTTTTATTCTTTATTGTATTTGATAGTGTTTCCTTTAAAGAGATGTTCATCCTGGCTTTTTCCCACCTGAGGTTCAGGCATTCCAGGTTAATTGACTGTTGCAGTGAACTCCCTCTTGTGAAGCACTTAAAAAGATCTCAGGATCATATTTGCATAGAGAAGGAATGAAATGTTGTTTCAAACATGTTCTTAATTATTGAAGTATTGCTTGAAATGATAAGTCTGATTCCTCTGCTTGTCCTTGTGGTCAGTTGAGCAAGGAAGGTTTTGGATCAGTTTTTTTTTAAGTCACTAAGAAGCCTGGCCTTGAATTTAGGCAAGATGAAAGTAGGATTAAGCTTAAAAAGAATTGTTGGGAGTTTTTTTGTTGCTTCATTGTTGGTTTCCTACCCCATTTCTTCTGATGAAAAGCAGGGTGTTGGGAGATCCCATGTGTGTATTTTTCTGATTTCAGGGCTGCTTTTTAACTGTGATTTTTCTGCATATACAGCTCTCAGAATAATTCTTTAACATGTGCTGCTTCTACCTCTTTTGTCATGCACAATTTAAAGGAAATCTTTGCACAGGGCAGTACTGTTTCCAAATATCTAAATGAATCTTCCCAGGGTTTTAGTTTCTGCTTTTTGAGGGGCTCTGGGAACCTCTTGTCCCACTGGTCTCACTCTGAATTTGGGGAGACCACAGACAAATGCAATCGTGTGGTGTAATTGTTCCTATTCCACTTTGCTCAGCTTGGAATTGCAAATCTTTGAAATAACCGTTCCTTCCAAAATCTCAGCAAAACTGCTTCAAAAAGGAAGGAACTGCAAGGTTTTGTATGCAAGGGTTGCATTTAGAAAATATACTTACTGCTGATGGCATGCAAACAAAAAGGGTTTTAGTGTTTGGCAGAAAGCACCCTGACCTTTCTGTCCTGAATGTTGTGGCTGGTACTGCTCTATACCAATTCGAGAGGCAAAATTGATAAAGAAATGATGTCAAACTGCATTTTGTAATCTTTGGGCTACCAGATATGTTTCTTATAATCAACCTTAAGCATCTGATGGGCTGATTTGCTTGGACAGATTTGCCTGTGGGGTAATGGGAACTATTTTACTGATGTTATCACCTCCCACCCTGCCAGGAGTACAACCTGTGCCCCACAAGCTTTATACCTGGATTTTATTATTAAAAACAAGTGCGAGGCTGTGACTTAAATTTTACATTCTGAACGCTCAGTGGGCATTTGGGCAACTTTTTTGGCAGTGTGTTGTGGTATTTTTATTCCTGCTGTTGTGATGAGCAGATCAGCTTTGTTGGGACACTTGGCTCATCTGAGCTCAGTCATTCAGCCAAGGGAACAGCATCAGCAGCACGAGCTCGTTCTGCCTGTGTTCTCAGTTACCTGGGCAAGAGGCCACATACCTGAGCTGGTGTGGCCCTGAGCCTCTCCTGAATGGATTGGCTGGGAATTCTCTGGCTGCTCCAGGAGCAGTGTGACTGCTGGGGCTGACTGGTTTGTTCATGGCCAGGTCACACTGAAGGAAGCGTGGGGCTGTTGATCCCAGCTGCTTCAGACCTCCCCAACAGCTTCAATTTATGATTCTGATCTACTCAAAGCTGTTCAAACTCTTACTTTGTGTCTTTAACTTCTGCGTTATTGTGGTTGTCTTGATAAGAATTTTTTAGATTGGACTCCCAGAAGGAAGAGGGGAGAGAAAGAATCAAAACCCGCACACATCTGTTCTTGTCTGAGACATCTGAGTGTGTGTGGGGGTGTGTTTTATTTTAGGCTGCTTGATGCAGAGAGTGTGGGATCATTCCTGAACGTAGGGATGACGGGTTTGATCCTTTGGTTTAAGGAAGTAGGGCAGACTTAGGCTATGTAGTACTGGTTCTTCAAGGAAACTCTTTCCAGAGAGATTGTACTCAAACCTGCTGGTTTGCAGTTCACTGAATAAGTACAAGTAGTAGCTGCATAAATTCTTGTGCTGGATTGCAACCACGTTCTCTGTGATCTTGAGTTAGGAGGGTTTGAATTTTATTTTTTATTTTTAATACAAATAATAGGGTGAATTGGGTAAAGACACTCAGTGTAGGGTGCCTCACAAGTGGGTGCCACAAGGGTGATTCCTGCAGACTTCCAGTAATAAAATACTGATATACAGTGAGCAACTTTACTCCAGTTATTTTTTACTACAGCTCTCCCTAGCTTGCGGAGTACCCACTGAATTTACTAGATCAGAGCTTAACAGAATTGATTTTTCTCTGAAAGTTTAACTTAAAAAAAAAATAAATATCGAATATACCTGTGCATAATGATGCTTTTAGATGGATCTGTTCTGGGTGTGCCATTCTTATTTTTAAACCTTGAATTTCTGGCAGGTGCTGTCCAACAAACATGTGGCTCCAGATCATTTATTACAAATTTGCAAACGTATTGGCCCTATCCTGGATAAGGAGATCCCACCCAGCATTTCCAGAGTGAATTCCTTACTTGGGGCAGGGAGACAGTCCTTGCTCCGGACAGCAAAAGGTAGGATCTGCTCTTTGTCTGAAATGGGTGTGAAACATTGCCATGTGTACAGTTAGGATTTGGGGAATAGTGTAAGAAAGGCAAAACTGACACTTTGGAAGTGACCTCTTGGAATCCCAGAATGGTTTGGGTTGGAAGGGACCTTAAATCCCACCCAGTGCCACCCCTTCCATGGGCAGGGACACCTCCCACTGTCCCAGGCTGCTCCCAGCCCCAGTGTCCAACCTGGCCTTGGGCACTGCCAGGGATCCAGGGGCAGCCACAGCTGCTCTGGGCACCCTGCCCACCCTGCCAGGGAAGAATTTTTTCCTAACATCCCATCTAAACCTGTCCTCCTTCAGCTTGAGGCAATTTCCCCTTGTCCTTTCACTCCAAGCCTTTGTGAAAAATTCCTCTCCAGCTTTCTTGTAAATCCCTTTAGTCACCGAAAGGTTCTTGAGATGATCTTATTAAATACCTTCATATTAATAACTATTCATTGCATTCCTGTATAAATATTTAAGAAAATGTTAAAAATCAGTTGAAATTTTAGTTTTGTGTCATGTGAACTGCAGGGTACCATCATTTGGGAGTAATTTCAAAATCTGGTTATTTCAATGCAGTCGTTGGCTGCATTGGTTTTTTCTCCTATTACTATTAAATGGATTTTTTTTCTCTTTAACTCTTGCTTGTTTGTGAGAAGTTTTGGGGTAGTTGGTGCCTGTTTTTTTGGTGAGTTCAATCCTGTGTTTGAGACCAGTCTAGATTATTAAGACACAGATTTGGCTGTGTTTTGGAACTGCAGCTCTCTTGGCTTTTTTAACAAATACTTATGATGAACTTCAACTGTTCTTGCAGATTGCAGGAACACTGTTTGGAAGGGCTCTGCATTTGCTGCTCTTCATCGAGGCAGACCCCCTGAAATGCCTGTCAACTATGGCACCCCTCCAAATCTTGGTAAGCTCCTCTCACCTCTCCCCCACTGCTGCTGAGCACATTTAAATACTGTTTTTACACGCAGAAAAAAAATTGCAGATCCCACAAAACCTGACTTTATGGAGTCTGAAAGTAATTTCTAGTCGCTTTTTAATATTAATGTTAGTTGAATAATCCCAAGTTTTAGAGCAGACATGTTTGAAACATGACGTGATTCCTCTGTGTTCTAGTGGAGGTGCATCGAGCAAAGCAATTAACTGGATATGCCAAGTTCAGCACTTCATTCCCAGGAAGTATGTACCAGCATGTCAAGATGCACAGGAGGATCCTTGGCCATCTCTCTTCTGTGTATTGTGTTGCATTTGACAGGACTGGACACAGAATATTTACTGTAAGTTGATGAAACACATCCAACTCTGAATATAGTTTTAGATGATACAAGGAAGAGAGCTTGGAAATGGGTGTTGTGCTAAAACTTCTGGAAATTAATATCAATGCTGGTAAAATGTAGCTCCCTCGCTGTGCTTAAGTGGAACAATTTGCTGTAATTAAAGGTCAGAAGCATGTCAGAAGTTGTCCTTAATGAATATTTCTCTCCAGGGCTCAGATGACTGTCTGGTGAAGATCTGGTCCACTCACAATGGCAGATTATTTGCCACCTTACGAGGACATTCAGCAGAGATCTCTGACATGGCTGTGAACTATGAGAACACCATGATTGCAGCTGGGAGCTGTGACAAGATGATCCGAGTGTGGTGTCTGAGGACTTGTGCACCAGTTGCTGTCCTCCATGGGCACACAGGGTCCATTACCTCACTGCAGGTATGGGGCTTTTGAAGTGTTTCTGCATATTAAAAACTGAAACTATTTCTCTGTGGCTGCCTATGGGAGTAGTGGAATCTGAATGTGTAAATATTCATGTCGAAACAAAGTCAAATCACAGGATAAACCTGCTTAAAAACAAATAAATTCCTTGTCTCTCTGGAATTCCTAACTATTTGACTGAAGATAATGACAGGAATTCTTCTTCTCTTAAAGATCACTGCCTATAATACTTGAGTTGTTGGGACAAAAGAGAATTTCTGGGAAATACCATGTCCTTCTGTTGTCTCTTATTGGAGACATGATTTGCTATTTTGTGTGAATGTGTTCTGACCCAGTGTATTACTCCTACAACTTTTGGGATGTGGATGTTTGTCTTAATCCAAAAAACAGGAGTTATTTCAGAAGAACAAAGGTGTAGCATGTGTGTATTTAAATTTGAAGGTGGTTTGATACACGATGTGCTCTTGGTGGTCTTTTGGATTTGGCCCTTAATTCCTTAATTAACACGGAAATTAGTAGCTCATTATCCAGGTTTGGAGTGTTTTCCAGTGAGACCAGCAGCTTGTCCTAAGGGGTGGAGAGTGGCTTATGGAGCTCAGTACAAACAAATAATTTTGCATTTTTCTCAAAAATGCTGCCTCAGAGAGTAATCTTCATACCTGCACTTCCTGTGGCTTTCATTGCATTTTTTAGTTTGGTTGGTTTTTGATGCCTAAATGCTTGTGGTGCTTTTGTCATTGTAGAGTGTGGATTTTTAAATTTAAGCTTTCTTAATAATACCATAATTGCAATATATACAATTCGTATGACTTTTCAGTGTTAGTAATTGCTGAGCAGTTTAAATAAATCGTGTCTGTAAAGTTTTCTGAAGGGTAGCTCTGTGCATAGCAATAAATCTGTGTCTTAAAGAACTATTTCTGAGGAATTCCCATAAAAACCCTATAAAATTACATATGATGCTAAGTTACATATTCAAACCATCTCATATATCATGCTCTGCTTAATAATTTTTAAACTACACCTGTCTATTCAGACTTCCCCTTTTTTTCAGTCTGCTGTGCTCATTCATTGACAAGATTTTCAGTGACTGATTGTGGTCAGTGAAAACATCAAACCCAAACCACTGAAGGAATCGGGGTTTGTTTTTAACGCAGTAATTGAAACACAGACCACAAACTTACCTTAAAGAAAAACACTAAAAATGAGTTACCAACAACTTGCTTCAGCAGTTTGAGGTGAAAAATCCAAACTAAATCGAGCTTTTTCATAAACTTTTTGAGAAGTTCATGAGCAGTTTCTTAAACCTCTGTTCCTGTGTGTGATTTTGCTTCCTTCTCTGTAGTTCAGTCCCATGGTGAAAGGCTCCCTGCGATACATGGTCTCCACTGGGGCAGATGGAACTGTTTGCTTTTGGCAGTGGGATACAGATTCCATGAAATTCAAGTATGTGAATGGTTTGCTGATTAACCTTTATGCCATCCTAGGTTTGAGTAAAATGATTCAGCTGCTTTTCACTCCGCTGAAGTTTTTGTGGTTATAAAAATGCTGTGCAAATCTTGTATTCCATGGTTAATTTAAAGCACCATCACCAACTATATCCTTTACCAAATTAATGTTGTTCCATTGATTTAGGAGATCAGTTGGGAAATATATTAATTTCTTTCTTCACTAAAGGTACAAATATAGGAACAACAGGAATGGCTGGAAATGCAAGTATGTTGGAAAGCATAATAAAACTTGGTGGTGGTGTTGGTTTTCCAACAGTCCTGTAGTTTTAGGATGGTTATTATAGAACTTGCATGCAGGATATGTATGTTCAGGGTAGTTTGAAATGTTCAATATGTGATTACTCTTTGTTTGTACCCAAAAATAATTAATTACTACCAAAAAGAGCTCTAGGATGATCAGTGTGTGTCTAGTGTTGTGCCACATGATGGGAGTTGGTATGAAATGATCCATGTTTGAAGAAGCATCCCTTTTTGTTTTGAAATGTTGCTAAGAGCCAAGTTTTGGGTGGTGTGGCCTATTTCAAACATCTTTTCTTTTTAAGCACCAAGCCAGTGAAGTTCACAGAAAAACCCAGACCAGGGGTTCAGATGCTTTGTTCTTCCTTCAGTGTGGGTAAGTCAGGTGGAGTTCAGCCTCATGATTTCTTCTTTCCTCTCTTGTAATACTTGATTGTGGCAGCTTTAAAATGTACAAAACCTGCATTGTGAGGAAAGCATAATACAGATGTGCACTCTTAGCTGTGACAGGATTAAATCATGGGACTTCCCTTAGCTAACAGTGAAAGACTGTTGAGGACATTGGTGATTTCACAGGAGTAAAAGTCACCTTAAGTCAGTTGGCTTCTATCCATCTTTACTGGATTTTTAATTTTTGTTTAATCCTCTTGTGCCATGTCAAGGATTGGCAGAATGGGTTCTCTGACATCCCACAGTCACCAGCATAGGAAGTGGTTCCTGCCAGCAGGAGCTCCTGATCCAGCACCAGGGATGCTCATAAAGATCTTCCTCTCTCAAGGAACCAGAAATGTATCTTTACTGTGCTTCACTCCTGGCTTGTAGTTTTCTTTCACTCAGTTCATGTGAATTTCAGAAATAAAGAGCAAATCAAAGTGTAGCTTGTTAACATTGTCAGGATAGAGGCCTGGCTTGTGTTGGGAGGGTGTTTTTGACATTTTGCTTGTTTGGAGTTTTGGTTTTTTTGACAGCACTTAGAGGCAGATCTTGGAATTCCTGCCACCACAGCTAAATACTGGTGTGCTTACACTGGTGTACTTCACTTGACTGGTTTGCTCACATTTCAACCTGATTTTGATGCAGTTCACTTGCATAAATGAGGCCCAGAATTCAGTGAGAGTCATCTACATAATTCTGATTATCCAGAACCATATTCCCCACCATTGAAGGCTTCTCTGTGCAATTTAATGTGTAAAATTCCACTGTTGCCCTAATGATGTATTTTAAAATCTTTGTAACGCTCATTTATTTTTACTATGGCTGAGAACACTTTCTGGGGCAAGAAAGGGATTTCCTTCCACATATGTGTGTCAGTGGAAGAGCACAAAAAATGTGCCATTCTTCAAATAGTTGTGGGTTGGTTTGTTTTTTTTCTTTTTTTTTATTTAAACCAGGCCTCTGAGAAATGGTGGTGACCTGTTTGAATTTCCTCCACAGCAGGTTAATTATTGCTTGATTTTTACAGGTGGTATGTTTTTAGCAACTGGCAGCACTGACCACGTCATCAGGATGTATTTTTTTGGCTCTGAAACACCTGAGAAAATAGCTGAATTGGAAAGTCATGCTGTAAGTAATTAGTTAATTAGTCATTTGAAGCAGCATTGTAGTCACAAGGTAACTTGTCAATCTACTTTTCCTGCCGTTTTTATTGTGATAAAAATAAGTAATTGTTTATTGTTTTAAAGAAAGTGGAAGTAGGAGTAGGAAAAAGATTCCTCACCGTTGTAGTTGACTTAAGGTATTGGAAATATATTTAAATATGATTCAGTTGTCAACAAGGTTGTTTAATCTGTTAATCCTTCGTGTTTAATTCAGGCAGTTTTTAAAAGATGTCTTTTAAATACATTAATGGTTAGTGAATTCTGGGAAGTGTTTGGACTTGGTTTGCCTTGCAGTTAAAACTCTTAGAAATTACACAGTATTTTATTTTTTTCATTCTTTCAGATTTTACTAAACTGAGAATTGTCAGAAAAACATTATTTCCTGTTTAAAAAATAAAATTCCTAACTCCACTTTTTCTTACAGGACAAAGTTGACAGCATTCAGTTTTCTAATGGTGGGGACAGGTATGTTGAAAGCTGCTGGAATATGGACAAAAAATACATAATTTTGGGATTCAGAATCTATTACTGGATGTTCCCAGTAAGAAAAATCTACTTACTTAGAACTCAGAAGAGAAATTTTTGAGCATAATTAAGCTTCAGCTGTCCCAGCTTTCTGTTGATCTATGTTAGATGATATTTTTGGCCTGGCTGGGGTTTTATTTACCTGGAGGAATTTTACCACTTTTTAATGTACCAAATGTGTTTGTGGCCTCATAAATCTCCTTTTCCTCCTCCTTTCCTTTCAATTTCATTGAGTATTGTATAGGAAATAGGAAAAATGCTGTGAAAATGGTCAAAAATAAATTATTATAGCCTTTTCATCTGATTTGTTCTTGCCTCTCCTTCAGTATCTGAAATTCTGCAATTACTTAAAATACATTAAAATCCTGTACTGAGGAGGAGCTGAGGATGAATTAGTGAATTGAGTTAAACTTTGGAACTTGCTTCTCTGTTCTTCATGTTTTGATGACTTTATTCAGTTTTCCAGTTCAGGAAAATTCTTTCCTACTTTTCTGGAAAGAAACTTAATGGAAAGAATTGCCTTGAACACAACTTGAAGATTTTACTTCAATCACTATCAATCTTCCACTGCAGAATTTCTGTTGTGGTGGTGTGTAACCCTAAACATCCTTGAAAGCAGATTTTTTTTTTTTTTGGAAGATAAATGAATTAATTTGTAATGTTTGTTCAGGTTCATAAGTGGCAGCAGAGATGGAACAGCTCGGATCTGGCGTTTCGAGCAAGCAGAATGGAGAAGCATTTTGTTGGATATGTCTGATCGACTGCTGGGGTAGGGGAAGTATTCCTTTCTTGGCTTCTTTTGTGTTAATTGAGAAAGATTGAGAAACTCAGTTACTCAAATGTGAGAGTGAGAGCAACATTCTGGTCAAGTTCTGTGGTCTTGGGGAGGGGGGTAAATTGAGTGTTCTGGTGATTTAATAATTGCTAAGGTGGAGTCTGTGCTCCCATAGATTCCGAAGTGTTCCTAAAGCTCTCAAATGTACACAAATGAATTTTCTTGCCTCTTTTCAGGGAAAGAAAAAGAAAAAGAAAAAAAAAGTGAACAGAAAGAACTCACCTTCTCTATCTGGGTTTTAGTCTGACACCTGGTGTGTCACGGGAGAAATATTTTTAGATTAGTAAAAATCAAGTAGGTGGTGACCTATTTGCAGGAGAGGCTATGACCTGGAGCAGGTGGCTTTCCTCAAGGACTGATCTTGCTGAATATTCCCATTCTCTGCTTATAAAAAAGGGAATTAATGAAATGCTGGTGGCACCCAAGCTGAATAATGTTATTAGTGATAAAAATCAGGGTATTAAAGAAAAAGAAAAAGACCTGAAGGGGGAGTGATTTACAGGAGCACAAAAGCTCAGTAAGCTTGCACAGACACTGAACAGAAATTAGTTTGTAGGTGATTAAATGAGATTTTCATAAAATGATTTGTAGGTGATTAAATGAAAAGCCAAACCTTGGGTACATGACTTGACTGGAGGGTGATTGCAGGCTTCTCCTGTGATGAAAAAGACCATGAAAGAAACCTGACTTTAGAAAGGAGGAGTTTTTAATATTTGAGATTTGACTGCGGCTGTGCAGTTGAAAAACTTTTTAAGAGAGACCTCTGCTTGAAGTGAAACAAAGATAATCCCATGTGAAAGTGTTTCAAGGAAAACTTATTCCTTTGCTTGACTAAAAGGCTGAGGGGCAGTGTTACAGTATCCTACAAATGTATTTTGGGGAGAGAATAAAGAAATAGATTGAGGTTAAAACAAAATGTTATCTTTACTGTATTTCTGTTGGGACTCATTAAAAAATGCTTAGCTAATGTAGAGCTTGGCTTGGGAATCAGTTAGTTGGAAAAGCTGACTGTAAAAAGTCCAGAATTTTAAAGCATTTATGTTAGGACTCTCACTGTAGAGGAGCCAAGATTCCATGAAAAAGTAAAGCCTTTTTGCTTTGCCTCTCAAATGGGAAAGAGATTATCAAGTCCTTTAAAATTTAAAAATGCAGATTTGCTTTAAATTAAGGATTTTATGGACAAAGTTTCAACCCAAATTTAATTTCTTCACTTCCTTTCTGTTGTCTGATTATTAACACAGGCAAACAGGTTACTGTATTTTAATATAGTAATGGGCTAATTAAAATAGAAAATACATCTCTGACCTGTTTGCCTTTTTAAAAACAGTGACACTTGTGCAGAGGAAGACAAATTCATGAAGCCTAAAGTTACCATGATAGCTTGGAACCAAAATGACAACTACGTTGTCACGGCTGTGAATAATCACCTGCTCAAAGTCTGGAATTCCAGTACAGGGCAGTTGCTCCATGACTTGGTGGTAAGGAACTTTTCTTGCTTCTGGAAGATTTTTCCTGACATTGCAGTGACGTGTGCATGCTGAATGTGTAATTAGAGCTGATTAGTCTTGAAAGCTTTGTATGGATGGTACAGCAAGTGTGGTGTTCCTTGGAATTCTTTTAATCAGAATTTGCTGCTTCCTTCCTCCTGCTTTGGACTTTCCCTATAAACAATAGAAAAAATAAATATGGAATAAATAACATTTTTGTGCAGCAACTTGCCCATTGAATAATTCACCATCCTTTGGCAAAATCTTCGTATTTCTGCAGCTCTTGCTTGAATCTAGAAAATCTTTACCTTTGGAATGTTGAAATCTCTGTGGCTGTCTGGGGTTTAATTTAGCAGAGAGGCCAGCACAGGCTTCGGGCTCTGTTGTGAATATCCTGCTGATGTGGATTTTCCTTGTTTTCCCTGTGATGTGCAATTTTCAATGGCAGGGCCATGCAGATGAAGTGTTTGTCTTGGAGACCCATCCCTTTGATTGCAGGATAATGCTGTCTGCTGGTCACGATGGCAGCATCTTCATATGGGACATCACCAAAGGCACCAAAACAAAGCATTATTTTAACATGGTAAGGGCTTCTTTAAACACAGTTTGTCCCCAGCACACAGCACTGTGTTCACTACCAGCTGAAGCAATTGCTACCAGCACTCACACCTCCTCTGCTCCTTTAGGGGAAAAAAAACCCAAATAACCAAACAGAAAAAACTTAACCAGCAAAATGTATTAATTTTTTTTTTCCTTAAAGCTTTTTACCTTAGAATTTCCTGATTTTTGCAGATGTTCCACTCTTTGTTGCTGAAAATCATTGTGCACTTCATTCATATTAATTGTTTCCCTCAGCTGAGGTGAGGTGCTATCTAAAAAGCTCTGGTTTAGGCCTTTGTTTCAAGATTCTTGTGGACAGATACTTGTAATTTCCAGTCTTAACAATTATAATCTTAATATTCATTGGCACAGTGCTTGAGGGCTCCATTTGACAGCTCATTGTTAACACATTAAATTAGGTTATTTTCTCTGAGACTTAAATTCTGATCCAATGTCCATATAAATTTTTTATCCTGATCAGTCAACAGCAAAGAGCTTTTTTTAAATTATGTTTTAGTTCTTAAATTTGTCTAGAAAGTTGTTTAACAAAACCAATCTATATTAGCTCCAATTTATTTCAGTGTGCTGACAGCTAAAAAGCCTCAGAAAAACATGTTTATTTCTTTATTTTATTCACTGAACTGTTACTTTTCATACCCTCTAGTGCATCTTTTAGAATTGATTCAGAACTTAAATTCAAGGGGAAAAGAAGTATACTGAAGTAGCAAAATTATTTGTGCCTTAATGGAAGTATTTAGGGAAATACATGATGGCTTTTGAGAGAGTAATTAAATTTTGATGCTTATGGTTTGCTCTGAAAAAATGGTCAAATAATCTTGATTTTTTTTTTCCTTCAATCCAGATTGAAGGCCAGGGACATGGAGCTGTTTTTGACTGTAAATTTTCACCAGATGGGCAGCATTTTGCATGCACAGATTCTCATGGACATCTGCTGATATTTGGCTTTGGCTGTAGCAGGCCTTATGAAAAGGTAAGTTCAGCTTTTTATCAGATCTCTGCATTGAGTTTCTAACTGAAATCACATTATTACATTAATTAATTTAAAAGCTCATATGTAAAAAATAATTTGTGTGGTTGGAGGATCTAAATGTAATGGATTCCTTGTCTGTAAATTGTCTTGCTTATATCATCCTGGCACAGCAGAAAAAACCTCAATGTTTTAACATTCCCATGGGAGTAGCTCCCAAGAATGCTCCTGGAATACATTTTCAACTTGGAGACAGCTAATTCACATTAATTGTTCAACCTCAAAAATGCTTTCTGTTCCTAATTTCTGCTGGTTTGTCTTGCAGTTCTTTAGGCCTTTCCTCACTCAAGCCCAAATTCACTGTAGTTGATTAAATTAAGCAAAAGTAAATTATTGATCCAGCACTGTGGATTTTGAAATATTAGAAAAATGTGGGTAGGATAAATGTCTGAATTTATCCTATCCTAAATTTTTGAATATATCAGCCTGCTTCGTTTTTGTTTTGATAAATACACATTTCTTCTTTTGTTCACTTCTCCTCCATTTTTTTCAGGTTGCAATTTTAGTTCCATGTGTGTCTTCTTAAAAAAATCATTTTTTCCTTGCTTTACATTCTCAGCTGGAACTAAAACTTGTTCCCTTCATCTTTCCCATCACTTCTGGATCAAACATTCTGACTGTGATCTGATAGTTATCTAACCATTTTATTTAGTCTCATGGACTCAGCAGACTTTAAGTTGTAGAAAAAAAACTTGAGGTGGATATAGATGAAGAAAGAAATCATGATTAGGAAAACTTTACTTTGAGAGCTGATATTGAGCTTTAGCCAAAGATTCCCTTGCAAGGAAACTTGGGGGCCATTCACAAGTTGGACTTGGTGATCCTTGTGGGTCCCTTCCAACTCTGAATATTCTGTGGTTCTGATAATTGCAAGGGGAAAATGCAGTATTAGAGGTAAATACTTTTAAATGTAGAACAGTCCTTTTGCATTAAGTTACCTCAACTTTTTGTTTTCTGAAAGACTTTTGTTGCCTGCAAAATCCCTATTGAAGGTTGCAGTACTGCAACACCCATCCAGGTTAATTGAAGTTACACATCAATCTCCTAATTTGGAACTTGTCCTTTTACCTTTAAGTAGATTTTAGAGACTATGGTGCTTGTTCTTTGTTCTTTAGCATATTCTTTTTTTCCCAATTGCTAACATAAAAATAAAATTTCCTTTTAGATCCCTGATCAGATGTTCTTCCACACTGACTATCGGCCGCTGATCCGAGACTCCAACAACTACGTGCTGGATGAGCAGACTCAGCAGGCCCCTCACCTCATGCCCCCTCCCTTCTTAGTGGATGTGGATGGAAACCCTCATCCAACAAAATATCAAAGATTGGTGCCAGGAAGAGAGAACTGTGCAGATGAACATTTGATTCCTCAGCTTGGATATGTAGCGACAAGTAAGAATATCACTAAAGCTCTACAGTCAGGAGTAGGTTATGCACTAATTCTTAAGGGGACATCAGCAATTTAAAAACACCTTTTTTTTCACTTGATATTTTGTATTCATGTTCACTAAAGATGCTGTAAAGTCCTACAGTGATTACAGTTTAAACAAGCAAAAAAAAATCAGTTGTTCAAATGGATGTTGCAGTTCTTTTCTGTGGGCAGTGATGTTCACAAACCATTTGATTGTACATTCCATAAACGTCTTGCTTGGAATAAATAATTGGAATAACTTCATTCATTTGATTCTGTGTTACACTTGCAAGGTGATGGAGAAGTTGTTGAGCAGGTGATTGGCCAGCAGACGGTTGACCAGGATGAGCCAGGCTTGGAGCCCAGCATTCTGGATGGGATGATCAGACAGCTACAGCTGGAACAGGATCAGAGAACTGGAGCTGATCAAGAATCTGCTCCAAGTGGCCCCCAAAACGGGGAGGGAACGCCCAGGAGAGGTGATAAATTCTTCAGTAATTGTTCTGTCTCCATTTTTCTTGTGCTGTGTGAAATACTGGAATAGGTTTTAACTTCAGTGTAGTTTTGGGGACTGAGATTCCTTTAACATTGTGATACCTGGTTATTTTTATTCATTAAAACAGTGTTGCTCCTGTGGTTAAATTACAAAGCCTTTCACTTTAGAAGGTAAAAGGTCATTAATGGCATGCAATATATATACAATAGAAATCTTTGCAAATGCTTGCCAATGTAAGTTATTTTGCATTCCTTACTTTTTTTGCTAAGTATTGTGCCATTATTCAAACTGGTTTCCCCTGTCCCTTCTTTACAGATTTAAACAAGACACTTTCCTAAGCTGTGTCTTTGTAATTTCAATTATGTGGTTATATAATATAGGTGGGAAAAGACATGTTTTCTTACACAATTATATATTAAATTATATGCCCTCAGTTCAAGCAAAAGTGCTTTTTAGAGCCTCACTGGCCTCAGAATTGTCTGAAATAGTTCAGAAGCACCTTTCTGTCACACCACAGTTCCTTTCACTGTGAGGTGTTTGGGAAACCACTGCAATGTGGCACTCAGTGCTGTGGTCTGGTTGACAAGGTGCTCATTGGTCAAATGCTGGATCTTGGAGGTCTTTTTCAACCTAAATGGCTGTAAATCTGATTCTGTGAAAACAGCAGCAGAAATAACCATTTAAAAAAATCCTTTGTGTAATCTCTCTGTGGTTTCCACCAGACATAATCCCCTGAAGGCCGCAAGTCACGCAGTTAGAGATAAACACACGGCCGTTATTCTTTTTGGTTTTGATCTTGTAGCAAGAAACAACGAGCTACCAAGATCAAACCACTTGTCCACTTGCCTGCAGCGTGACAAAAGCCTTTTGATTTGTTTTGTTTCAGCTTTCAGGAGGCAGAGTTTGGACATCCAGTCCCCTCCCAACATCGGGCTGCGGCGCAGCGGGCAGGTGGAGGGCGTGCGGCAAATGCACCAGAACGCCCCGCGCAGCCAGATGGCCACCGAGAGGGACCTGCAGGCCTGGAGGCGCAGGGTGGTGGTGCCAGAGATCCCCCCCAGCTTGCTCAGGTCAGTTCAACAGCCTGCAGGTGATGCCTGGAGAGGCTATAGACAGAGTTAGAGAATAAAGGAGGTGTTTATTAAAAGGCCTTTAACAGGCACGCCTTGGGCAGTGCAAGAGTTTGGCAGAGGTTGCGTCCAAGATGGGCGACGGTCACGAGTTTTTCAGACAGATAAAAGTTTGGTCTGTTTGCATGTCACAGGTGAATTGTCATTTCTCCCTAGTTTGCTTCTCTCCCAGTTCACTTTTGTTTATGCTCTCAGGGCCTGAGGCAGCTGGTGTGACCTTGGTCAGGCCCAGAAGGATTGTTTAGTCTGACCAAAATTTGAAGAGAGCTTGCTAACGCTATTATATAGAGTTCAGAGTTATACACGAATGCTGTACAGAATCTGAAAAATGTAAAAGCTAAAACTTAAGGCATCACAGGCAGCATTAGGGACAGCACAGCAGCTTGGTTTGTCTAAACTGAGTGCTGTTACACAAAAGAGAATGGATGCTGTTGGAATAATTCAGCATTGTGGGCAGATGTGCTAAAAACTCCTAATTGTAAGGTCCATTCAATGAGAAGAAAGGGCAGTTATCCAGTTGAATGATTCTCCCCTATTTCAATACTTTAAATCATCTCCAGGCCAGCTAGGTCACCTAGATTCTTGCTTTCTCCAAAATAAAAGATACAGGTTGAATTCATTTCCATGGAAGAGCTGGGTGAGATTGTGCTCTCTGTCAGACTTTTGGAGGTGATTAGTTACAACCCCTTGAAATGCTGAAGCAGTTGCTTTCAAAAGTACTGTCAGGACTCATCTGTGAAAAGGAGAATTATTAGCTAAACATCTCCTTTTAAAGCCACAACCATAGGTGCTGCCATATCTCTGAGGGTTTTAAGAAGCATTCCCAGTGTTGGGAGGTAGAGTGATTGCAAATGGAAAAATGTGAATTAAAGATGAGGTTGAAAATGTAGATTATATTTTGATGTTTGTATGGAAGACTTTCTTAGCATGTGTATTTTTTACTCTTACCTGGAAGTGATAGGATGGTTTAGAGTTAATTGAGCAACAATAACATCTGAAATTAAAAATGGAATGGAATTGGGTGAGAGAGAGATCCCTTAAAGAGAGCAGCATTGTCAAAACAGGTGTAGAATTAGATTTTCATGGTTTTCTTGCAGGAAACAGGAAGAATATCGGATTGCAAAAGGGGAAGAAGAGAGAGATCTTTATGCAACAGAGAAGAAAAAGTCATTTGAGTCACTGGAAAAGGTATGTGGCAGCTTCTGGAAAAGTGAGCATTCTGTGCCTAAGGACAAGTGATGGTGTAGAAAACAAAGCAGAGGTTTCTGGTATGGTCTTCCAAGGACCCTGATGATTCAGCTCCCAATTATTGCAGGACAAGGTTTGATTGATTTTTATGGATACCTGGAATTCTTTTTGCCTTCTGTCTTGCCTACTTCCGTGTGAGGTATTTGGGAGTAATTTCTAAAGGCAGGATGGCTTTCAGGCTGTTTTGGTTTGGCTGCAGTTACACAGCTATTGCAAGTCCTGCTAAAGCACTGAGAGTGTTCAAGGTCCTGTACTTGAGGAATCACAGGTTATATTGCTGTTCCTTGTCATTTTACTTCAGATAATTTTGTGTGGGGGGAAAACTTCTTCAGATTTCCCTCCTTTCAAGTGCTTTTTTTCATTACGTGTTTTGTAGGAGAGATTGGCAAGAAGGAAACATTGGGTTATTGTGCTGTTTTTATAAGCTTGTTCCCTGATTTGCTGTGTCTTAGAGTACAAAACAATTTGACAGAAGAATTCTACTGCATGATCCCCTTTACTGAGGGGAACTGGGGATTCAAACAAGATGATCTTTAAGGCTCCTTCTAACCCAAAGCAGTCTCTGCTTTTATAAGTACACATTGTAGGCAATTAATGTCTTGATTCTGTAAATACATTTACCAGGTGATGTGAACGGAGCTGCCACAGTAGTTTATAAAGAGTTGATAAATTTCTTAGAGCAATTAATAAACCTTAAATTTGGAACAGCACATTTTTGAACTTTGGGCTTACATGAGAATTATTTCTTGAGAAAGGGAGCTTTAACTTTATAATGTTGTTTCATTTTTTGCATTCAGCAGTGCTTTTAGCCACTCTCTCCCCCTTAAAAAAAATCTGCCAGATACATATTTTTATCTAACTCCATTTCCTTCTTTATGAATTAGAGCGACTCTGAGTCTTCATTAATCCAATCAAAGCGTCGACTGCACAGACGGAAATATTCCAACTACAGAACACGGAATAACATTGAGCAGCTGGAGTCTTCTGAGGAGGAGAGGGACAACTGCTTTGGCTTGATAGAGCAGGTGAGTTCTCTTCTGAGTCTGGACTGAGCACGAGTTGCTCAACAGATGAAATTTTATGTAAATGTGCCTTTCCTCTGTTAAACAAGCAAACAAGAAATCCCTACCCCTTCTTTTTCCAGAGGAAGTATTTCTGTAAGCAGCGTGTTTGTTAGCACTTCTCAAACCTGTTGTGTTGCTTTAATAAAGACAATGTTTCCTGCCAGTTTATAAATGGCTCAGCTGGTTTTGCTGAGACTCTTCTATAACAAATCCACAGCCCAAGGCAAAAATCTGCTGGACAATTGATTGGCTTCAGGTGACATTTGGAGTTCAGATGTTTGGATGTTTTAATGTTTTTCTGTGGAAATTTTGAAGGTTCTTCCTAATGTGGTTCTTCCACAGGGTCTGTTCCTCTTGGGCTGGGGTGACACAGGACTGTGGGTAGCAGGAGCTTTTTGTTTGTGTCTGATGTGTTGCCAGACTGTGAATGTGTGATAGGACTGCCCTTGCCTTGCCCACAAGGAAATAGTTTTAAACTGGGAAAGGGAGAAGTGGAAGGAGCAGAGATGCTCAGACTTGTTGGAGCAGTCACTTTGTCAGGGAAAAACAGTGAACAAAAGGGAGCACGTTCAGGAGATGAGGAAATCTTGCAAGTAAGATGAGGAATGGTATTCCTTGGAAATTGACTCTCCTTTCCTTGCCTCTTAATAAAGAATCTCAGTGTGGCTAAAAACACTAAATCACTTAAATTGAAGGAGAATTTCAGGGAGTACTGTCCATCTGTTAGCTTTGTTACTCTGAAAATGACAGTTCAGACACACTAATTCAAACACTTGAAGCTACAATTGAAATCTCGTGGGATTTTCTCCTATTTTTAATTTTCTTGCTTGACAAAATACAACTTGACATGTGAACCATGCATCATACTGACTCAGTTATGAAAAACACGTTTGAAACATTATATAAATGCAAATAGTTGATGAGCAACTATCAGGAAATGAGTAAAATCTTAATGTATTTTAGTGTGTTTCTACTGTTTCGTGTTGCATTTAAATACATGCATGAGTACTCCAGTTAGTACTTGGTCAATTGATACTAAAAGGAGAGGAGGAGAAAAAAAAGCCCCTCATCTGATTCCAACTTGCATAACTAAGGAAAAAAAATCATAGCAGTGACAGAATATCCCCTTGTGTGTGGAGAGAAGATGGGACTGTTTGTCTTGAACTGTTCCTTTTGTAATATAAATTCTTCCATGTCAGTCAGATTTTACATGCTTTACATGACCTGATTACTTTTATTTCCATTTTAACAACTTTTTAACCAAACTTCTTTTAAATTTGATCATATGGACAACGTGTTTTTCAGTTTCAGGCCCTTAAAGCATGGATTTGGCTTGAGTTTGTATTTTTAAATTTAGGAAGCTGAAGAAAGTGAGGGCTCTGGTTCATCTGATGAAGAGGAAGAGTGGAGAAGTGACAAGAAAAGCAACAGCAATAGTTCTAGGTAAAGTGAAAAAACACATCCCATAATGACTTTTATTTGAATTTTGAGAAATTTAAGAGTTGTATGGAAGCTCTGTTGTGCTTCAGATGTGATCATAATAATAGTAATAATCATACAAGGTATAATTAATTTACTTCACTGACACATTGTGTTGTTTTTTACTGTTCCATTTCACCAAAACATTTCTATTTTTTAATGTAACTCCCAAGTCCTTCTGCTTTTTTGCCATATGGCAAAGAGAGATGAGAGTCCGGAATATTTCTATAGTGTGTTTTGGTCTGGTTTTGGAGGGATGAAAGATTTCATTTGGGATTTTTTTTTTTTTTTCCCCAGTTTCATTTGGGGAATTTTGGGTTTTCTTCCTTGCTCTGAAGAAGTTTTTAAAAAATCTGAATTTTTAGAAATTTCTAGTTTTATTGTAGAACTGTAATAGATAAGTTTTTAATCACTTCATTGTGCTTACTTTAGATATTCTTTTAGAATTCTGTAGTACTAGAAATAAAAAATACCCAGAGGGAATGTGGATGTGTAGCTGAGATTTGGAAAAGTGTAAAGAATTTAAGCAGCATTTGGTTCGTGTTAGGGAGGGCTAATTTGTTCCTTAGGGAACCTTATTTGTTCCTTAGGGAGGGCTCCTAATTAGTCCAGAACTCCATTGCACAGCTTTCTTGAATAAAATCATTGATTTTAGAAATCACCAGACTTCAGTTGTTTAAAGAAATGCGCTCTGAATTACTGAATTCTCCCAAAAACTCACGTTAAGCTTCCAGTCGTAGTAATAGTTACAGGGCAGAGTGGTTTTGAAGTTAACTTTCAACAGCACCTGCTATCTGCTGGGAGTTGAATATTCTGAAGCAGTGAGAGCTTGGTTGTGTTTGTGTTTCCCCTGGCCCCTGTGCACAGTGATTCCTCGAGCAGATATTCCGACTGGATCGCCGATGCCGGGATCAACCTGCAGCCCCCGGTGCGCACCTCGCGCAGGAAAGCGCTCAGGTACTGCAGCACCTCCGAGGACGAGGTGTCAGCTGAGAAATCCTCTCCTCCCAAGAGGAGAAGGAGGAAGAGGAGGAAAAAACCCAAACCAAAAAAGCAGGAGGAGGTACAGTTTTCATTTTTATTTTTTTTTTTTTTTTTTCTACGCAATCTTCAATTCATTTCTCTCTTAAGGGGTTAGGGTCTCTTCGTTAGAAACTGGTAAAGTCATTGTTGCTGCTGTTAGCCAAGGATCTTTCTGTCACCACATACAAGGTACATGGGACTGATCTGGGATTCCCAGTGTGAGGGATCTGCTGAGTTGTAGGAAAGAATCTGCCTTCCAAATGAAGGCACTTTCATTTTCCAAATGAAAGGGGTTCTCAAGGTTGATGGTGTTAAAGGGGAAATGTGTTTCATAAATATCAGTACAGAATATCAGACTTTTTCCAAGGGACAGAACAAGGGGGGATGTCTTTAAACTGAAGGAGGGCAGGGTTAGATTAGGTAAGATTAGGGAGGAATTCTTGACTCTGGGGGTGGTGAGGCACTGGGAGGTGTTGTCCACAGAAGCTGTGGCTGCCCCATCCCTGGAAATGTCCAAGGTTAGTTGGACATTAGGGCTTGGAGCAACCTGGGATATTTGAAGGCGTCCCTGCCCATGGCAGGAGGTGGAACTGGATGATCTTTGAGGTCTCTTCCAACCCAACCCATTCTGTGACTCTTGAACTTGTTTAAACTGTCTGGCTTTTTACCTGTTTTAATGCATAGGGGACACAGTCACTGCACTGACGGTGGCCATTTATACTGAGGTTAATTTTTAATTTTTCTATAAGTTACTATAATTATTTTATTTTAAGCTACTGAATTTTTAAAGTTAATTTAAAAAATTACCTTAAGTTACAGTTACTTCTGTTAGTTGTTTTCTCTCATAAAATAGCAAACAAATTCTTTTTTTAAGCCTGGGGTAATTTTGATACATTTTGGTCTGGTTTTCTCTCTATCCTTTCACTTTCTTCTAAGTAGAATCAAACAGTTTCTTGCAGCTTGATTAATTTTTAATTGGGTACTCTGAGACTGTCATGTAAATTATAAAACTTTCTGCTAAGACCTGCATAATAATGACTTGCTCCCTAAAATTTCCAGATAGGAAAGGAATGTTTAGTATTAGAATTACAAATACAGTTAAAACTCAAGCAAAGCCTTGGAAGAATTCTGCTGATATTGTTTGGAAATGCTGCAGATTAGTCCTTTATAAGTTAAGCTGTTGTCTGCCAAGTCAAAATGGAATGATGTGTTTAGAATTCGTGTCCATTCTGTCTGATTTTGTGAAGGCTGATGCTGCAGCACAACCACTGAACTTGGAGTTGTCTTATGACTGGCACCCTCCAGTCTGGATCACAGACACAGCTCTCCGAAGGTCCCCATTTGTCCCTCAGATGGGGGATGAGGTAGGAACATGGATTAAAGTCTTCCAATACTTGTGATTATTGTAGTTGTTAAATACAGGAAAACATTGACTGTTTGGGCTTGTTGGGGTGTTTTTTTTAGGTGATATATTTCCGACAAGGGCATGAAGCTTACATTGAAGCAGTGAGAAGAAATAACATTTATGAACTGAATCCACACAAGGAGCCTTGGAGAAAAGTGGTGCTTAGGGTAGGTCTGCACTGAAGGTTCTGTGGGTTTGTAGCAGAGTCTGTGACTGAAGAGTTTTATTATTCTGTTTGGAAAGCATGGATTTGTGAGGTTACTAATATTTCCTTCTGGGGAAGGTGTTTGCAATTATCAGATTGTCTTCAGAACATTGAGTGGGAAGCCAAATGAAACACCTGTGTTAAAATCCTAAGGCTGATAGACTGCCTTCCACTGAAGTTTCAAATCTAATTTCATTATTTTTGCATGTGGGTACAGTTGGTTAATTCATGTTAAACTAACAGTTCTCTGCATGGTCCCTAAGATAAAACTTGCTGAAGCTGTTTGTTCTTGCCTGCAGGATCAGGAATTGGTAAAAATTGTTGGAATTAGATACGAAGTTGGTCCTCCCACGTTGTGTTGCCTCAAGCTTGCCTTTATAGATCACGCCACTGGGAAACACACAGACAAATCATTTTCCATCAGGTATGTGCACTTTTAGCTCCCTGAAAATTGTTTAAGAATATGTTTCTCTTCTTCCTAAAGCCCTGAGACACGTGAGTGATGATTTTTTTTTTATCCAGGTACCACGACATGCCAGACGTCATCGACTTCCTTATCTTGCGTCAGTTCTACGACGAAGCACGGCAGAGGAACTGGCAGGCCTGTAAGTGTTTGCTGAGTGTTGGACTGAACAGTTTTGAAATCACAGATGTGTCCTTGGCTAATTGCTGCATGTGCTGTTTGTAGGGTCAGAGGGTTCTCTGGTAGGCAAGAGTCAGAAATTTGAACCTTGGAGGGACTGCAGTAGATGTAAATACAGTCGCCAAAATACATATCCAGACTGTTCTGTTCCCTTTCTTGTTTTAAAGCTAAACAACAGACTTACATGTCCGTGGGTCTGGAACTTTAATTATGGAGAGAAATCAAGCAGTACATTTATCAGAAGTTTTTCTGGTTGCCTGTGGCAGCCACAGAGTTAAATCCTTCTCTCAGCAGAGTGTCTGTGTTTGCTGCAGCCGACAGGTTCCGCTCCATTATTGACGATGCCTGGTGGTTTGGGACAGTGCTGGGGCAGGAACCTTACCAGCCTCAGTATCCAGACAGCCACTTCCAGTGTTACAGTGTCAAGTGAGTACAAAAAGATTTTATTCCCAACCTTGCTGGAGTGCCTTTGCTCTCACACAACTGCCTCGTTGCTATGAGAATGTATAAGTCGGTCGCTTTAATTATGTTAATCCTGGTATTGTCACTTATTAATGGTTTTAAGTTGCTGTTGTAGCACAGTGTGGATATGTAATAACTTGGGGCAACTTGTTAATGAGTAGTAATATGGTAAAAGCAGTTGTTGGCCTCTTCACATTTCCTGTACTGAGTAATTCTGTCTGGGTCCCTTCCACAAAGCAAGCATTGCAGTTTTCTGTGAACGTTCATTACTGGTCTGCGCTGATAGTTGGTTTGGGGATGCTGAATCTCCTCTGTGGTTGCTGACATCAAGGTCCTTATGCCTCAAGTCCTCACACTTTTTCACATTGTTTATCCTTTTTCATATCAACAAAGAGGCCTTCACGCAAAGGAGGGGAATGGTAAACAAAGATATCTCTGGACTTCAGTGTTCAGACTCAGGATATTGACCTTGTCCTGCCCTGTCCAAGCTGTCTGGAATAGAATCACAGAATGGTTTGGGTTGGAAGAGACCTTAAAGATCATCTTGTTCCAGCCCCTTGCCATGGGCAGGGACACCTTCCACTATCCCAGGTTACTCAGAGCTCCAGATAACCTGGCCTTGGACACTTCCAGGGATCAGATTGCCAGAACTTTGAGCAACTTGTGTCAGGGCCTCACCACCCCTCAGAGTCAAGAATTCCTTCCTAGTATCTAATCTAACCCTCCCCTCCTACAGCTTAAGGCCATTCCCCCTTGTCCTTCACTCCATGCCGTTGTGAGGGCCCCTCTCCAGCCTTCTTGTCACCTCCTTTAGGCACTGAAAGGATAATTCTGGGATTTTGCTTGGTTTGCTTTTCCCCAGCTAGGGAGGACTGTAAGTAGAATCAACAGTGAATATTCACTATTCCTATTTCCATCATGCCCAGAGATGGTTCCCATGTCTTAGACAATACATATAATAGTCACAGTCTCATTGTTGGAGGACTTCTTAATTGCTTTTTCATTCAAAGGCTTTTGAGCCTCTTGCTCACCACAAAGAAGGGAAATTTTAGAGCTGATAGGCAATCCAGTGAGACTGCCAAGATTGTGTTACATGTTTTGGTTCCTTGTCTCATCTACTTGTCTTCTCTCTCAATGATTTTCCTTGGTGGGAAGGTGGAAGTAACTCCCAGACTGAAGTTCTTGCCTGTTACCTTCCCTTCCATATTCCATCCATTCCATGTGTTTTCTTGTGTACCACAGATGCTCTTTAGCAGCAAGTTCAGGTGGCCTTTGAATTTTTCTTGGCCAGTTCCAAATCAAGTTTCCAGTTATGAACAAAAGCCTGGTGCCAATTTCCTGGGCTCCTTTCTCCTGTAAGACCTAAAAGATATTTCAGTATTTTAATGCACCAGCCTTCAACAGGAAAGTCTAGAGCTGTTTTGAAGGAGGGAATGTTGTGTTCCTTAAGATCCCTTTCCAAAAGGATTTTATTCTATCTGGCCTCACAAACAGCTCTTCTAGAGCAGAATCTTAAGATACATGTATGAAAATACCTGGAGTGTTTGGCAGCTGTATTTAGGTTTTGTGACTTGGCTGAGTCTGTTGCTCTTTTTTGTTACACTTACTTCAATTGATTGCTGTTACTGTTGTATGGAAAATAAATGAATTGAAGATAATTTTCAATTTATTTGTTATTTTATTGGCAAGACAATAATAGGTATTTTTGTAGAAGCAGCTTGATTTATTTTGAAGTGGCATTACCTGGACAAGTGGAACTGAAGCAGAATTAAGTGAGGCTTAAGCTGTACTAAACTCTTGATAATGCTTACATGCAAAATTATTATTAATATATCCATTTGTGAATATCAACAACTGGGGAAGTATTGTACAATAACTGGGGAGGAGAACTGAACAGAACAACCTTTAGGATTCTTAGTTCATAAAAAGCCAAACAGGCTGAATGATCCAAGTTTTCCTAAGGCATTGGGAAATCCAAAACAACAGAGAGCTGCTCTTGCCAGAGCAGGGGTTTAGTTATAAAATAGTCTGAGCGTGATGATTTCAGTTTCCAGTTGGCTTGAAATTAATTCACAGGAGGCATTAGTCCAAATATCTGAGTTTATTAAGACATCAGAAGTAGACCCAGGAATTTGGAGAACTCTGACAGGAAACTGCTGGCAAAGCTCTGGAGGGAGATTTGTGAATTGCAGTCTGATCTGTTTGTTTCTGGCATGTGCTTGCAATAAAAACGAAAAATGGGAACATAAGGATTAATCCAGCTGTAGGAAGGATCCAGCACTGCATGCAGGGTACTTCTGCCTCTCTGGGTCAGTGAGGTGTGAAGCTGATCCAGTCAGATGTTTTTTACATTGAAAATTGCAAAATTCATTGGTATTTTATGTGTTTTTAAAAACATGTACAAATCTGCCCAAATGTGGTGGGATTTGGGGAGATCTCAGAATGATGTTCACACCAGTAGTTCAATATCAGAGTGAATATCAACATCACTTACCAGTAACACTTGGGTTGCCTTTGCTTTGTCTTGGACCTTAATTAACTTCAGTTTCTTCATTTTATATTTATACTTTTCTTTGTCTTAATGTCCTCTGCCCCATAAATTTGCATGCTAGCATATGAAATTCCTCTCTTCCTGTTCTCCCTTAATCCATGGATTTGCACAACTCCTGCTGTCATCAGCAAGAAAAAGCCTCTCCTGTATTTCTCTCAAATCTTCCCCTTGATGTTATCTCACTTTCCCAAATGCACAGCTTCTTTTTCTTTTTCATCTTGGTACAAGCTCTGTAAAATTGATTTATGTATTGGGTAAGTTGCATACAGGCAAAATCAGGAGCACAATTTTAATCTGAAATTGATTATGAAGAATGTTTCCTTTCTGCTGATTGCAAAATGCCTTTGTTTATATCCATGTTTTTACACTGTATTTTGTCAATACCTACAAATAGCTATAAGCACATTTAAATTACAGCTGAGATTTAAATGTGCTTGGAGGGAACACTTCTGAGTCAAGGTAACTTTAAATTATTATTTTATTTATTTTTTTTTTACTTGGTGAATCAGATGGGACAATGGTGAAATTGAAAAGCTGAGCCCGTGGGACATGGAACCAGTCCCTGATAATGGTAAGTAGAAACCCTTTAATAAAACAGTTTATTGTGCTTTTCCCTCTTTCCAGTTCTTTTGTTTCATGTAGATAGTGGACCTGAGGGGATTCCTGTCTTAAAGACAGTCTTGATTCAGATTTAGTGAAATAATTTGAGCATACCAATGTTTTTTTCCTTTTGCAAAAAAAAATTCTTTAAATGTGTAGCTCTGATGTACAGAATAAAACCTGCTACTTCCAAATGTCAGGTTTCAAAAAGCATCTTAAGTTTCAAATTATGAATTTGTTGTAGTATACTATAATACAAGGGGGTGCAAGAAAGATATAAATAAAATAATTTCCAGTCAGCAAATCCTTACTGCATATAGTTTAAAACAAACAGTTTATAAAGTTTGCTGGTCAAATCCAAATTATCTGTAAATAAAAGAGTGGCATTTGTGGTTTGTCTTAATATTTCACTTTTCCAGTACTTGTCAGTACCAGGTGGGAGGGAGGAGGAAAGTTTGGGAGATACTGAGGAAGTAGTTACTAAATAAGCTGTCAAAAAGATAATAAACTTAATTCAAAACTGCAGAAAACCAGAATTTACAGCATTTTGCTGTTGGTGTCCATTTTGTGTAATTTTTTCCTACAGCCTTAGCATTAAACTCTACTTCAAGGCAAGGATTTTTCTTGTCAGCTGCAAGCATACAATTGTTTAATAACTGTGAGTGCTCAGCAGTTTATCTGGTTCTCACTTCTTCCCCAATTTGCTCTCTTCAGTTGATCAGCCTGAAGAATTAGGAGCCAGTGTCTCTGTGACTTTGGAAGAGGTGGAGAAGCTCCTGTACAAACCCCAGGAGGGGGAGTGGGGGATGAAATCCCGGGATGAGGCCTGTGAAAGGATTATCCGTGGGATTGATCAGCTCATGACTCTCGGTGAGTGTGAGCTGAGCTTCAGGTGCTTTTCTCCTGATGTTACATTTATAAACAGAGCCTGGAAATATCCATGGCATCCTTTAAAAGTTCCCTGGGACTAAGTACTTCACTGAGCAGATGTTTTTCTATGCACTTCTTTGTGTTTGTACTGAGATCTTTATCATTTTATACGTCATTGGTTTTATAATGCTCACCTCACTTGTCATGGCTTTGAAATAGAATCCCAGAATGGCTTGGGTTGGTAGGGACCTGAAAAACAATCCAGGAAGCCAACCTTCCATTATCCCAGGTTACTCCTGGCCTTGGGCACTGCCAGGGATCCAGGGGCAGCCACAGCTGCTCTGGGCACCCTGTGCCAGGGCCTGCCCACCCTCACAGGGAACAATTCCTGATTCCCAAGATCCCAGCCAACCCTGGCCTCTGGCACTGGGAAGCCATTCCCTGGGTGCTGTCCCTCCAGCCCTTAGAAATTGTCTCTCTCTGTCTTTCCTGTCAGCTCCTTCAGGCCCTGGAGGCCAAAAATGAGGTCAAACAGTTACATTTTACTGTTCTTGCTGTTTTTCACCAGACATCTCAGCAGCTTTTGCTGGCCCCGTGGACCTGTGCACGTACCCCAAGTACTGCACGGTGATCGCGTATCCCACGGACCTCAACACCATCCGCACCCGCCTGGCCAACAGGTTCTACAGGTCAGTGCTGCCAGGGCAACCAGGGAGAAACTCCTCTGGGGACTCTTTACAGAATTACAATAAATCCTTTCTTTGAGAAATTCACCGTTTGAAATCAGCAAATATCAAAAAACTCCCTGATGTTACTTCAGTGCTGACGGCAATTCTGATTTCGAAGCGCTGTCGTTCAGTTACTTGGAACTTGAAGAAGGTTAAGCTCTTGCTATTTCCAGAAATCAGCTTAAACACCAGAGGTGAAATGTTACGGTGGTAAGAAGATACCAGCAACCTTCAAATGTTGTTGGTAAATTTGCTGAGTTAGTTAGCAGCAGCATTTGAAATTATAAAAACTTACAGAAGAGGGAAGAGTGTAATGGTGACAAAGCTGTGGTTTGCTGGATGTACTGGTCAGACATAGCTTGAAAATAAATTTGAGTATATATTCTTCATCTGGACCTGCATTCAGTGTGTCTGTAAATACAGTGAAGAGACATTCATAGTGATGTTCCTCCTGTATGAGATGGAAAAAAATGTCTTGGGAAATAATTGGAAATTCTGTAGGTGAAGAACTGCAGATTTGGGGATCTCTGCTTCACAGGTATAAGGAATTGGGAAAATGAGTTGTAAAAATGAAATTACACGCTTGTGGCAGCTCGTTTCTATCAAGTTATAATTTCAATTTGCAGCAGTTTCTCAAATCTGTCATTTTACAGGGGGCACTGTTTTCAATGGTCACTTGGCCTCAAAGCAAGGTCTTTAAGGGAAGACAGAAAGGGGCATCATAGCTGGGATGTCTTTAAAAATGTAATTGGACAAAGCTCTTTGTCACTCCTTTTTAATTGCTTTGTATTTATTAATTAAAAGTTCCTCAGGTATGACTCAACTTGTGTTCCATTTCTCAGGGCTTTGTAACAAGCAGCTTCTGGTATTTCCAGAAGAAATGTGATAATTTAGAGTAGTGATTAGATTATGCTTTCCCCCCTCCTTTTGAATAAGTCAAATGTAAGCTTTTAAAAAATGCTTGTGGTTTTTAAAGATTCCAGGAAATCCACAGTGCTTGGGATGATTTCAGTGGTATTTTATGATTTAGGGGTAACAAAGTGCTTACTTGGCCAGCTGAATTAACTGAGTTTATGTCACAAACTGTCTAAGGAAGAATTATCAATAATGAGTTGGGAAATGAGTGATGGAAGATGTACATTGTTGGTTTTGCTTCCTTGGGTTTTCCATGTGAAGGAAAAGTGATTTGAGACTGCCCTAAAGGGACATAGAACAGAGAACATCCAAATCTAATATGGAGAGAAAATGTATTACAGAGATACAATTTTTGCTGGTTTTAAGCTTTTCTTTAGTATTAAAGGTGCAATATTTTCTAATTTGAAGGAGGATTTCAGCATTGGTTTGGGAAGTCAGATACATTGAAAGCAATGCCAGAACCTTCAATGAGCCTGGGAGTGCTATTGCCAGAGCTGCAAAAAAAATCACCACCCAACTCCTAAAGTTTATCAAGTGAGTGGCATTTTAATCTAAATATTGCTTGGATCCTCCTGCTTTTGAACAGAGGAGAGTAAAAACAGCTCAATATCCCTTTGTGGTGAGCCCTGCTTTGACTCTTTTCAGTGCACTGTAAGGACAGGTGTGTAATTCTGAGTGTTACCTTAAATACTGAAATGTTTAGCTTAGAGGCATTTTACCTTTTTCCCTGGTTTACAGCCCCAAAAATGTCACTTGACATTGAGTATGTTAAGTAGCTCAGCCTGTGAAAAGTAACTTCTGTGCTGTCCTGTGTAGAAGTTCCTGTTGCAGCTTGTCTGACTTAATTGAAAGGTTGAAATAAACTGAGAGGATTATTTTGAAATGAGTGTGGGCAGCCTTCCTGCAGCTGGGCAGGCCCCTTTCAAATCCCTAATCCTGATTTTTATATTCCATTTAATACTCAGTTACTGTCTTCCCTTTTCTATGGAGCACTTGGTTGTGGCTGAGTTTAATTTTAGGAAACAACATCTCTGTTTGTGCTATTCCAGTAACAGAGATTTAATTGCATTGCAGTGACCAGGACTGTACAAACATTTTTGAGTTATGTAGCACGACAGATGATGAACAAGATTGTCATGATGCTGATCTGGTAAGTTGGGAGGGGGTTTTTTTGTGGAAAATTCCAGTAATTTATGGTGCTAAGAAAATACCAGCAAACCTTCAAATGTTGTTGGGTAAAATTGCTGAGTTATTTAGATAGCTAATACAAACATGGACTATATTAGGAATTTTTATGAATGTTTTATGTCATTTATTATCAGTGAGTTGCATTGCTGGTAATATTTAGTCACTGAAGTTCAAAGCTGTTGGGTAACTTCTGATTGCAATTTCTGATGGTGGTTTTTCCTTTTCTCAAACCACTGAAGATTCCAGACTCCAGCTTTTGTCCTTATCTAGGATATTGCTTTCCAAGTCTCCCAGATGCTGTGTCGTATTTTTTTATGCTCATCTTTTGTCTTACTGAAAGAATTAAGAAGAAAATTTAATTTCACCACAAGTCTCAAATCTAATGACACTTTAAGCTTCCATCACCTATTTTCCCCTACATCACTTTTAAGATAATTGATCTGATTTTGTGCAGGATGATGAAAAGTGTGTTCCAAGGACATCATACAGAAGAAGAAAAGTGAGTTGGCCAATCTTTACCTTATGACCCAAATCAGGTTGAATTTTTTTCTTGCTGTATTCCAGTAATGCTTTCCCTAAATTTATTTTTTTTTCCCCTCAAGGGACGGGGCTTAAAAAAAGGAAAGAACCTGAAAAGTGGCTATGATGAAAACTGTTGGAAGAAGCAGTGCATGGAACTGGTGAATTTAATTTTCCAGTGTGAGGATTCTGAACCTTTCAGACAACCAGTTGATTTGGATCAATATCCTGTAAGTTGTACTTGATAACCTTAGTGGATTGTTTTGTTTTTTTTTTCCTGCTGCCTTACTGAGCCTTGTAAGGGAATTATTTTAGAAAGATCTGTATTTTCTTAATTAAAATGAGTTTCTTGAAGTTGTAAAATCTTTTTAGTGAGCCTGAGCTATGAATTTGATTTTTTCCCCCTCTCTTTTAGCTGTTCATGGTAATCTTAGTACCCCACTCACTCTCTTTGTTCTCTAAAAACCCAACAAACTTAGTTAAAAGGACAAAAATCTCTTCACAGCACCTGACTTTTCCTGGTGAGTCCACATTTTGAGTCTCACTTGAGGTTTTAAAAACATCTTGAGGTTCTCTAAAAAGACATGAACAGGAGAGAAAGATAGATTGAGGTGTTTTGATGGGGTTTAATTTGGGGAGTTTTGTGTGGTCATTGTGTTTTGGTGCTTTTTTTGCACCAAATTGGTGCATCTGGTATTTTTTTTTTTAATACCAGATCTGTTGTTTCTCACAGTAAAATTCAGGAGATAACGAAAAGGAGATTTTAAATCAACCTGTCTCAGCAAAAGTGTTGCTCTCTGCTGTGGTGCTTTCTCTTTCCACTGCTGCTGAAGATAATTTGTGTAATTTTAGCTACTCCTAAATAACAGAGATAAAATTCAAAAGTGGTTTTTTTTTTAATTTATATTTTCACAGAAATCTTTTTTTTTCATATGTTTTTTGTAGGATTACAGACATATTATAGACACTCCAATGGATTTTGGTACAGTGAAGGAAACTCTGGAAGCTGGGAATTATGACACTCCAATGGAACTGTGCAAAGATATCAGACTGATATTTAGTAATGCAAAATCTTATACTCCAAACAAGAAGTCAAAGGTAGCTGTTAATATCTGGTGGGGGGGGTTGTGAATTATGTCTTAATGAAATTAAATCTTAATTCAAAAGTGGTTTATCAGTCATTTTGATAAAGCTGCTGGTTGGGTAGCTGGTGGGGGAGAAATAGGACAGAAATAATTAATATGTTCATTTCCTATTTCTTTGGTGTTACACAGCCTGTGCTTTTCCTATTGCTTCTCTCTGCAGTTTTTAATATTACAAATATTAATCTTGGCTCCAAGGCTGTGTTTTTAATAGAAACCACTTCCTTACCTAGATTTACAGCATGACCCTGAGATTGTCAGCACTGTTTGAAGAGAAGATCCGAAGAATTGTTTCAGATTTCAAAACTGGGCAGAAACAGAACGAAAAGCTCCGGAGAACCCAGAGGTACAGGAGAAGATTGAATAATCAAAGCTCAGTGCAGCAGCCCACCAAAATGCTCAGGTAATCCAATTATGAAGGTACAAAGATCTGTCTCAGCTGCCTGATATTCATATTGACTCCCACGTTTGGTCTGTGAAGAGGGGAACAGTTGGTTTTTTTAAATTAGACTTTTTATAATTTTCATGCAATAGGAAAAATGTCAGTTGGTATGGGGCTTTTTTTAGTATGAAACTGAGGTAAAACTGAGAAATACAAGGAGACAGACGAGTAGAAAAGGTTGGGTTTTTCTTTAATATTTGAACGGAAAATCAATGTTTAACTAAAATAATGAGGAATGAAATGAAAATTTACTTGCTGGATATATTACAGAGATGAAAATCTGCATAAATTACGTTTTTTGTTAACACACAGAATAAAGTCAGTCCTATGGGATTCCTGGTAATTGTCACTCACTGTGGCATTCAGTTTGGAGCCAGATTTGCCTTTTGTCTTTTGAAGGCAAACGAGCTTCTGACACAGTTGCTGTTTGACATGATTAACTCCTTAATTTGCATGTGGGACAAATTGGGACAAAATACAAAAGCTAAACGTGGTAAATTACTGAAGCTTTTCCCTTCTGCTGCTGTCCAGTCTTCCTTCTCTTGGCAGGGAAAGAATGGGAGAAAGAATTTTAATTAAAAAAAAAATCTAATTTCAGGGGGATTACTTTGATACTTTATCATAACCACACACCAGGATAGGCAGAAGTTGTCTTTTGAATCTCATTTTTGCTCATGTCTGGAGAATTGTGTGTGACTGTTCAGTGGGGCACAGCAGAAGTGAGGTTTGGGATAACAGAAATTACACACCTTGTGCACCTGGATGAATGTCTGAAAACTTGAGGTGTAAAGAAAAAAAATGACAAAGGAGTTCTGTAGGTGAAAATAGTGGACTGAGGAGGATGGCAGGAAGCACTCAGGCATGTGGAGGTAAGGAAGGATCAAATTAGTCAGGTTTTCTTGATTTTAAATAGTAAACTCTCTGTAAGGTTCCACCTTCTTTGTGTGTGTTGGGAACTCAGTTTATTGTGGAATAATGTTTGCCTGGATGGCATTTGGTTGGAGGCTCATGTGCAATTAACCAGAGGCTGGGAATCCAACAGGAATTGAAGCTGCTGCTGCAGTGAAAATAGGGGAAAATGAATTGTCTGGAAGACATCCACCATTAAATTCTGTTTCTCAGAGCAGAGAAAGATTGTCTCCTCTTGTATGACTTCCCTAGGAGTGCAGACTTGTTATTTTGGTGAAAATACTTCATTTTTATCCTTGCCAGCATTAAAATTGTCCCACGCCACATTAGCTCATAAAATACCCTCCCAGAAATACAAAACCATATTAAATGTTGTTAAAATACATAATTGCCTTCTCTCTCCTAGTTTTACAACCTGTGTTACTTTTACTGCTTTCACTCTCACTAGAAATCTGAAGCAGAAACCATTGAAGTCTCAGGCCAAACTTGAATCTGAGCAGGAAGATTCCTTTCCTCAGCCTACCTCAAGCAGAGCTGCCTGTGTCACAAGCCATAAACCCAACACTGGCTCCTACAACCAGAGCTCCTCGGGGGAATCCTCAGATTCTGCCTGCCTGGCATCCTTTGAGAGGAATGGGAAAGCCAGATCCACAACACTAACTAATTGTTCTGCTTTATCATCAGGTCAGGATTTAGGATTTGCTGCCGTTTGCATGCTGAGTTGTTAAATGAGCTTGGTGTTTTTAATGTGGATTTTTTTTTTTTTTTTTTTTTTTTCCTTGGGTTTGGGTTTTTTTTTTTTTTTTTTTTTTTTTATTTTTTTNCCAATTGGTTTGGTTGTTTTGTTGTTTGTTTTTTTTTTTAACAGAGAGCGAAATAGAAGGTTCTGGGGTTTCTTCATCCACTTCCTCTTCATCTTCATCCTCCTCAAGCAGCTCAGAAGACAGCAAAGGCTGTTCTGGGGCTCCTGTGTCCTCTCCCCTGCACAACGGGGTGTGCAGGAGGAACAGCAGTCGCAGGCTGACCCGGAACAGGGCTGCTCAGAGGAAACAGACAGGTAGGGTGGCAGGAGTTTCTTGTGAGCAGCAAGAAAAATCCAAATTTTGATATTGATATTGATAAAAATAACTGAGTGGAGTTAGTGGTTTTTTTTTTTTAAATTGGTGTAAGATACTAGTTTTTTAATTGGTGCTAATTTTGAAGCTCGCAGATATTACATTCATCTTCAGATTTTTTTCATGACTAGGGGAAGAGGGCAGAAACCAAGAGCATGGTGAGAGAGAATGACTAGCAACGTTATCTTAAGAAAAAAAAAGCAGCAATATGGGTTTGCAAGAAATGTTTTCTAATTTTTAGTTATGAATATAGTATAGGTTTTTTTTTATATTGTAAGTTTAGTGTAGCTTAAATACCTTGAAAGGGCCTCTTGCCCTAGAATGTATTCTTATCATAGTATGATAAGGCTTTCTAAGACAACCTGAGTCTCTGCCTGGAGACTCTTCTTTATTGGTTCTTTTCTTTGTCCCATTTCTGTTTGATGTATAATTGTTCTTTCTGTCCATCACAGAATTTTATCTTTAAGGTCCAAGAGCTTTGGCCACTGGTTGGCAAAATCTCCTGAGACCACTCCCAAACCTATTTTGGATTTGATGAAACTTAAGTTTTTTAAAGTTTTTAAAGTTTTTTAAACTTAGTTGGCTTGTATTGTTTAGATTGTTTTATTGGTTTGTATGTTTTGTATCCACCCCTTGAACTGTCCTGAACAAAAACGCCCTGCAGCCCGAGGTTCGGGGTCTCTCTGGAGCACCTACCCGAGGCTGGGGGATCCCCTGACCCCCCCAAATAAAACCTCTGTCTCCTGAAAGTCTGGGAGAGACCCCTCTTTTTACCACAGTCATGACAGTGTGAGCCAAACTGCCTGTGAGCCAAGACCCCACCAAGTATTGTAGTGGCATATCCGAGTGCAGCAAGAGCCCAAGCTGGGCCAGAGCCAGATACGCAACGCGACACAGCAATTCATAAAGAAATTCTAGCTGTCACAAACCCCGAACGAATCTGAAATTTATGACAGCAAAAGAACCTGACTGTCACTACGAATATACCTCATGCATCACGTCTGTGGCTCGAACCTATCCCAGTTTTGACAAGCCTTCCAAGCTACTATTTCATATTTAAAATACTCACCCCTGCTCTCCTTTACAGGAACGCTTCTTCAGGAGAACGGGAACGCAAGGAAAACAATCAGGAAAAAGCTACACGGCAGCGACTCCGAAAATACTTCGGCCGTGCCATCCGAGTCCCTCAGCAGCAGCAAGGGCAGGCACAGGAAAACCCCGCGCAGGAGCGCCGCCGTGGCCGCCAACAAACTGAGGCTGATGAGTGACGTGGAGGAAGAGGTGTCCAGCTCGGAAAGCGTCGGGATCTGCAGGAACAGGAAGCTGCCCCATCGCAACGCCTCGGCCGCCGCCAGGAGAATGCTGCTGGAGGGATCCGAGGACGAGGCAGGCCTCAAGTCTGAGAGTGACAAAGAAATAGGAGAGCAGCTGGCCAAGAGGAAAGCTCTTTCTCAGGCCGGCTGCTCTGCCCCGCGAAGGAAATTCGTCAGCGAATCTGAGAATGGAAGCTCGGATTCTGAGCTCGACGGGCAGAGCGAGCAGAAGAGCTGGCAGAGCAACGGGCACAAACAGCTCCGGGGCCCTGTCTGCTCTGTGTCTCCCAAAGGGAAAAGTCCCACTTTAGACCTTTCAGAGGAGGACTCCAAAAGCCATAATTCTGAGGATGGATGCAGCCAAAAGGTTTCTGACCAGTCAACAGCTGCACATCAGAAGCTTGCAGCAAGCAATTCTGAGGATGAGGCGGACTCTGAGTCGGACAGGTGGAATGGCAGGAAAGCCTCTGGGCTGCAGCTGTCTCCTCCCTTAAAAAAGGCAAAAGTCTTGAGTGATTTAGAGGACACAGCAGAATCTGAAGCAGAAGGCAGGGAGGAGAAGAGTTTTGTGTGGGACAGTTTGGTGCCCACTAGGATTGTGAGGAGCTCCAAATCTGGAGCTGCCTCCAGCTTCCATCACTCTTCCGATTCGGACTCTGAGAGTGATTCCAATAACAGCAATTTCTGTGAAACTTCTGCAAAAGCAAAGATGAGGAAGAGGAAAGGAAAAACAAAAATTGTTAAAAAAGGTAACATTTTTAAAGTTAATTTCTCTATTTCTTTATACTGAGTAGATGACAGAGAAAATCTCCAAGAGAGCAGTGTTCTCTCTCTCTTTGTGCAGCTCCTTGTTTTGAGGATTTTGGTAACCAAAACCCTCTGGTTTGCAGTTCTGTTACTTTAATTTTCTGTTGAGATTTTCTGTGCTACAGCAAATTTACAACTGTTACTTTCGGTTTGAAGCAACTTTATTGGTAATTTTTCAAAATGAATTTGATGGAAAGGTATTTAAATTATTCTCACATCAGTGATGTGCACCAGAACCTGAAATTTGATTTGACTTTGAAATTTTATTCTTTCAATGATTTGTAGAGTCCTTAACACAGACAGGCACTTGGCAGAAGTAAGATTTATATTCCACTTGTTTCAGAAAGTTAAATTCTTCTCTTTTGGGGTTTTATTCTGTAATTTTATCTGTCAGTCAGATCTCTGTCTGCTGGCTGATCATGATTTAGAGAGTTGGGTTGGGATTGGGGTTTTTTTAAGCTTATGAAAATGATGCTGATGTTTATTGAACCAGATCATGTACATTGGGCCTTCATAAAATCAGGGAATTGGTCCTGGTTTGGAATTTGAAAGACTGTTCAGAGGTTGGTGGTTGGTGTAATCCTTCCAAGCCTGTCAATGTGCTTTAACAATCTTCAGAAAATTATTGTCTGTTAAGATGAGTCTGTCTTGACAGTTTTCCACAAGGAATATTTACTTGTTTTGTCCCAAGATCTTATATTTAATACATATATATAGGGGCATCCTGGTAGAGTTTCTATTTTTCAAATAAATATGTATATTTTATATATATAACTGTAACTATATATGTGTATATGCACACTGCTCAATCAGCCAGCTAAACAATTTATGTGGAAGCTTTGCTTTGGTTATTTTTGAAATATATATAATAAAAATAGCATATAATCTGTTTTGATATGTAAATCAGTCTAGATGTGGTTCTGTAATGTATATTACAGAATAATATGTATATAATAAGTATATTGTGTTATAGACAATATATATTACAGATATACACTGTTTAGCATGGGATTTTATATATCAGAAAAGACTGAAAGCAAAGTTTTCAGATAAAATGTGCCAATATCTTGTGGGCTGTAGTGCCCCCTGCAGCTGAGCTGCTTGAAGCCAAAGCTGGATTTTCCTGCCCAATATTCCAGGTTTGGAGTTGGGCCTGAACTCCAGGACACCCTGATGAACCAGACTCCCACATCTTTGTGTCTTTTAAAAGCTCTTCCAGTTTCTGGGGGTACTTGGGTTTAATGCTCCCACTTTCTGCCTGTGCCACCTGGCTGGACCTTTGCAGCTTGTAATTCTGGATGGATGTTCAGTGGGGAATTTGAATGCAAGTTATTAGAGATTTGTTCCAAATTTAAGGTCTTGTATACAAAGTATAATTTTAATATTCTGGCAGTGTTGCAGAAAGGCTGGACTTCATTCTTTAGCCTTGTGTTCCAGCTACTTAATAATATTGGAGGACAGTGTATAAGATCTAACTCTTCTTCTTTTTAGTCTGTGGATTAATTCACCTTTTATACAACATTTTGCAGTTTGCAGCAGAAATGTGTTGTGCTTTGGCCATCAAATCACACAATACAACTACTGCAAGTAGTAATAGTCATGTATCACCTCTGGGAACTCTGAACAAAGAAAGGAAATGAATTATCTTTTGAAAACATAAAAATAGGAATATGCTGGAGTAGTAAGTACATAAAAGGATCTACATTTAAATAAGGACCAGATTTGGTATATGACAAGGTTATTAATATTGGTACTCAAGCTGGACATTGGAATTTATGTCTCATAATTTTCCCTCTTTGTTTATTTTTTTAAATTTACTTCAAGAACTTCTGATTTTTTTTAATTCATGTGTATGAATTGTTTTATTTAGAAGGGAAACACTGATTTTCATAGTGTATGATTTACACATTGCATATTTGTTTTAAAACACAACATAAGCAAGTTCAGTGTTAATTAAAAAACACTGAATGGAAGATTCACTATTAGCAGCAATCTGAGTGTTAAGGATCTGAAGGATTTCAATATTCTCCACCTGAAACCATCTAAAATTGTGAAACTTGCATCCACATGAAACATCATAGGGGTTTTTTTAGGATAAAAAGGTCTAAAATGGGTAATTAATGTTGCAAGTTTTATTCTCGTAAGAAAAAATTAACTTTTAGTGATACAAGTATTATTAATATGACAGCATTTGTTTGCTAAGTGAGGGAATTGGTAATTTCTGAGCTAATTAACAGGGTGATGCTAAGGAAAGCTCTTTTGAGACCACGAGAAGTGACAATCTCTAGAGTTAAAAAGTCCCCCTGGCATACCGATGGTAACTTTAGTAAAGAATTGAGATAAATTGCACTTAACAGTTTACATAAAAAATAAAATCCAGCGTTTGTGTACTTCATTACAGGTGGCAGCATTTGGGCATAACAAAACTAACAATTTCAGGAACGCCAGACACTAAAAAAGAACTTTCTAACTCTTTTTTGTAGAGCCAGCATCAGAGGAGGCCGGCCAAAGTGCCAAAGTGCTGCGGAGCAGGACGTGCATCATCAACTACAAGAAACACATCAAGGTGTCCAGCATGGGGGAGAAGAAGAACCCTCGCAGGTGTGCCACGCTGGCAGCCAACAAGATCAAGATCATGAGCCATGCCAAGGAGGAATTATCCAGCTCAGAAAGCCTTTACCCAGCCCGAAAGAACCGCAGGCAGCTCCAGGGCGGCGTGTCCTCAGCCTGCAGGAAGAAGTTGTTCAACAGCTCGGAGGTGGAGGCTTGTTCCAGGTCTGAAAATGAGAGTGAGCAGGTTTCTGGCAGGAGGAAACCTTCCTGCCCGGAGTCTTCTGTTTCTAAAAGGAAATATATTATTGAGTCTGAGAATGAGAGGACTGACTCGGAGACAGAGACTCAGAAGCAGAGCGATAACCACGTGCGGCCACAGGAACCCCTCTGTGCTGCAGCTCTGAATAACTTTGACTACAACTCTTCGGAGGAGAATTCTATAAACCACAGGGTAGAAAACGGGGGAAACTGGGGGATTTCTAGGCAGGCAGCTTCAGCCCACAACCATTGTACGAGTAACTCCGAAGAGGAGGTAGATTCTGACTTAGCTAAACTTGAAACTAAAAATACCAGAGTAGCAGCAAATAAAAAACCCAGAGCTTCTTTCAAAAGATTAAAACCTTTGGAGGACTTGAGAGAAACAACAGAATCTGAAACGGGGGGGAAAAGAAAGGAGAAAAGCTCTGTGCCCGAGGATGTGGAAGCACCTGGGACCGCAGGAAGCTCCAAAGCCAACCTCACCCCTTTCTCCTCGGACTCTGCCACCGACAGCACCATCTGCAGCGACGCCACGGAAAGCAGGAAACGCAAGAGGAAACCGCAAGGCGGCAGGAAAGAAACCCTCAACTACAACTCGCTGAAGCCTTCCCGGAGGGCGCAGCGGAGGAAACGGAGGAAAGGCAGCCAGGAGCGGGACTCGGAGGAGGTGGAGTTCGGCGAGTGCCGGCGGGCGCGGCGGCGCTCCAAGATCCGCACGCGCAACGGCGGCCGGCGCACCGTGCGCTACGACGACGGCGACGACGACGACGACAGAGCCCTCGAGGAGGCCGGGTGTGAAACGTAACCTTAACAAAAAAAAGGAAAGCCAGCCCATCTCTTTTTTTTTTTTTTTTTTTTTTTTTTTTTTTTTTTTTTTTTTCCTCCTTTTTTTTTTTTTTTTTTTTTTTTAAATGGTAATAGCACTAGAACTCCTGATGGGTGCCGGCTCTTCTTTTGTCCTACATTTCAGGGAATATATTTATATTTTTCTATGAAAAAGTTATGAATGTGATTAGACGATGACTCGCTCCTTTTTCGTATTTTGACTTGCACTTGCCTGCCCATGTAGCAGCATTTAGCACAGATGCCAAAATGTGCCTCATTATAGGGGCAATTTTTTTTGTCTTTACTGGTATTTTATTACATATAAACGAGAGTTAAAAAAATGTTAAAACACTGCAAACAGGTTAATAGCAGTATGTTGAGTATTATTGTTATGGGTGCTGCAATGAAATACTACCTAGGTCATGCAACATTCAAGAACAGGTTTCAGACATCTCTAATGCTGTATGAAATCATCCACAATAGCAACAACAGGCTTCTAAGTAATAGTACACACTCTAAAAACCTGGTAGAGAAAGAGGAATAAAAAGGGTGATAACTTCACAGCTTGAATTCAGTGCAGGTGTTCAATGTTCTGTACTTGCATTGCTGATGAGCAGTTACCAGCAAAGAAGTTATTTGCCAGTTCCAGAGGCTTTGGTGAACAGAGGGTTCTGCTGACAGGTAGTACATCATTAATGTGACTTCTATACTGTAAACTTTTAAGATTATGAAATGCAGGTGAACTCTTGGGCCTAAAGGGGTTTTTGTGTGTTTTCTTTATAAAATAGAAAAACAAACAAAACACTTGTTTCTGTTTTCTTTATGCGTGGAAAGCTTGAGGTGCAGGATTCTGACATTCCAGACCTTTTTTTTTTTTTTTTTCTGCTACGTTTCCGTTGTTCCTCCATATTTAAAGTGTTTGAATGTTGGATTTCCCACTGATTAAACGTTACCAGTTTCTGAGCATTGCAGTACCATCTCCTGTTTTCACCATGTTTGAAGTGGCTCTTGTTGACAAGAAAGACAATTGCTCCAGGAAAATAGGTGGAAGTCCCTGGTTGAACACATATAAACAACAAAAATACAGCAATTTTAAATTCTTCAGCTTTCCCTGGAATTGTGCTGATTGGCTGCCCCCAGCTCAACACCAGGAATTACTGCTCCTTCCCCACTCCAGGGTTCCTCCTCTACTTTGCAGCTTCCCTTTCTTGCACTTTGGAAAACTTCAGGTGATCCCTGATTTCAGCATTCAGTAGAAGATGTGGCAGAATATCAGATTTATCCTAACCCTAGCTCATTTGAACTGAAATAGCAAGTTTTGCAATTGGCTTTCCAGCAGGTTGGACTGGTAGTGGGATATCTTGGAAGGGTTTGGGGTAAAGAAATTTAGTGCAGCTGCACAAGCCTGGTGAATAATGACAGAACTTTTACAGGTGGAAATGCATCATGGAAAAGGGAGCTGGCATCAGTGAGAGCCACTTCTCCAATACCCTCACTGATATTGTCTGCATTTACCATCACTTTTGCTATCCTGGATATTAACTCAGCATAGAGAAATACTCTTTTTTTTTTTTTCCTCCTTAAAACTTCCATGTGAAGTCCAAAAATAATTTAAATTGTTCTTGCCCCAGGAAGTTTTATTTAGAGCCTAGGCTGCAGCAGAATTTTGTAAATTCAAGATAAATGTTTCTCTGGATTCTTTATTTGCTTTCTGGAATACAAACACAGTTGTGTTTAGTGATGAAACTTGAAGGTGGGTTTGTGTTTCTTTTTGAGGAGCAAACTTTGTTATAAGGTAGTAAGTCCACTATTTTTTTTTGTATTTTCCATAAACTTCGTTGTTCTCTGGAGTACAACCTCCGATTTGGGAATAACTGAACATCAGAGTTTTTATTAATTTTCCATTTGAACAGCTAGAATTTGGCTGGTAGGTTTGTATTTCTAATCTAGGCTTAGATTTACAAAGCTGGTTTTCTTTCAGGGGCTGTATTCTGTCACTGCACAGGTTCATGGTGACCCCTGAAAGCTGGAGAAGGTTCTGGCCTCTGGAGCTGTAGATCCCAGAGGGAATCACTGCCTTAGGATCCCTAACACTTTTATTTTCTAAGCAAAGCATGTGCTGGTCTGTATTTCCTAATTTTTTTACACATAGACAGTAGGAAGAGAAATTATTAAACTGGAAAGGTATTTTGAGTCTTTCACCCTTTAAGAATTTATTTATTTTTAATTTATTAAAGGAGCATGCTGACTCTTACAGGACTGGGAGTCCTTTCACCTTCCTTTAAGTGAGCAGTTTTGGCTTGGTCTAGCTGTACTCAGGGAAGTAAAGTAGTAGACCTTTAAAAGTATTATCTTTATTTAATAATGTGGTTTTGGGGGAGTGTTTTGGTTTGTTTTAAAGCAGGACCTGGATCTGTGATGGTGATCAGGCAGCATGAACAGAGGGAAACATTAAAGTGCAGGACAGAAGCGTAAAGGAATCAAGTTCTTTCCTGTTAAAGGCTTTGATGATGTACATGTGTTAGTGGACCAAAGTAAAGCTGTACATACACCTGGAATGTCACTGTGCTCTTATTTGGTTCAACCAGGCCAAGGGTCAGTCCTGCC
>VWYO01016922.1:583924-740074 GCA_013400275.1 Rhadina sibilatrix | reverse complement strand
ATATTGTCTGCAAATTCAGGGAGGTTTTCAGGTTGGGAAATTCTGTCCTCTTTATCATTCTGTCTATGCGGTGATTGTGACTTTGGGAGAGGGTTCTAAAAATAATAGAGATAGAATGATAGACTGTTGAGTTGACCACTGTGGTTGGAGAGGAAGATTTTCTTCCTCCAATCCATGGTCACTGTTAGAATGCTATAAATGTTGAAGTCTGTAAATAAACTTCCCCTTTTTGACTTAGATATCTCAGTGTGTGTGTTGTTTCTTTTGTGTCATGCTGCGACATCCTATTTATGTAGAACAGTGGCCCTTGCCAGAGGATAAATTGTAGGTGCTTGAATCACTGGTGGAAGAGCAGTTAGCCAAGGGCCACATTGTACCATCCACTAGCCCTTGGAATACCCCTGTCTTTGTCATCCGTAAACCAGGCAAAGACAAGTAGAGGCTCCTTCAAGACCTCAGGAAAATCAATGAAATCCTGGAGGACATGGGCTTATTGCAGGCTGGCCTACCTTCACCTTCAGTGCTCCTAAGAGATTGGAAATTAGCAGTCATTGATATTAAGGATTGTGTTTTCAATATCCCCCTACATCCTAGAGATGCTCCAAGACTTGCATTTTCAGTACCTTCTATTAATAGACAAACCCCTCTGAAATGGTATTAATGGTGAGTGCTTCCCCAAGGATTAAAATCCTCACCCACTGTTTACCAAATGTATGTTGCCTGTATTCTTTCACCCATTCGAGAAAAATTCCCAGATGCTGTAATTTTTCACTATATGGATGATATCCTGATTTGTGCCGAGACTGACTATTATCTAGAGACTGTCCTTGAAAAGACTATTAAAGCCATTGAAGGAGCAGGATTTGAAATTGCAGTGGAGAAGATTCAGCATACCTGCCCATGGACCTACCTTGGACCCTGGACAGGCGAATGGACCATCGCATCCAGCAGCTCACCGTCAAGGACAATCCTAGGACCCTAAGAGACCTTCAGCAGCTCTGTGACAGCATAAACTGGATGTGTAACCTAATAGGGATCATAACTGAAGATCTCGCTCCCCTTTTCAACCTCCTGAAAGGCCCTGATGACCTCAATTCCCCATGAACCATCCCACTGGAGGCTCAGGAGGTGATTCGAAAGGTATCGGAGGTGTTGTTCTCTAGACAAGCCCACTGCATTGATCCTGCCCTGCCTTTCCAATTCATCATTTTGGGTAAGACACCCTAATTTCATGGTCTCATTTTTCAGTGGGACCCCACTCTAAAAGATCAGCTCCTAATTATAGAGCGGGCTTTCCAATCACATAAACCAAACAAAATCATCACTACACCTCAGGAGCTCATGGCTCAGCTTATCATTAAGGCCAGAGCTTGCCTCAGAACCTTAGCAGCACATGAATTCACATGTATATATCTTCCTGTAACATTAAACAATCTAGAACCTGTGCTCCAAACCAATGAACACCTCCAGTTCGCCCTTGACAGCTACCCAGGTCAAATCTCCATTCACCCACCAAAATGTAAACTATTTAAGATTTGTTTTAATTTGGTCCCAAACTCATTGAAAAGTAGAACTTCTCTTANCCTTTGGGAGACTGAAGTACATTCACGTGTCCATAGATACATTTTCTGGGGCTATATTTGCATCAGCACACTCAGGAGAAAAGACAAAAGATGTCATCCAACATTTTCTCCTAGCATTTTCTACTCTAGGCATTCTCCAAGCCATCAAACAGATAATGGTCCTGCTTATGGCTCAAAAATTTTCAAACAATTCCTATGTCAGTGGGGGGTGAAACACAACACAGGAATACCCCACTACCCAACAGGGCAATCTATTGTAGAAAGGGCTCATCATACTCTCAAGAGAGTCCTTGATCAGCAGCGTGGAGGTGTTGAAACACTATCAAACGTAGAAAGATTATGCAAGGCTCTTTATGTGATCAATTTTCTTAATTCATTCATGGAGCCAAACCCGCCCATTCTCAGGCACTTCTCCAACACAAGCCAAGCTCAGCTCTCAGAGAAACCCTCTGTGCTGATCAAGGACCCCGAATCCAAGCAAATAATGGGTCCATTCCAATTAATAACTTGGGAGAGAGGATACACTTGCATGTCCACAGATCTGGGGCCAAGGTGGGTTCCACACAGGAATGTCAATCCATACATCGAACCCCTAAAGGCAGCACTCAGAGATACCTCTCTGGAACCTCAGAGACAGCAAGCAGATCAAGCCTGGGAGGTGTGGAGCAGGAGAAGGAATAGCCTGAACACAGATGTTTGTCGCAGTAGAAGACGACCCTCCAGTACCTCAAGAGACTGTAAAACCCTCTGATGATCTCCATTCCCAAATTGTGTTGTACTGTTACCTTTTGGGGTTTTGTTCATCTTTAAAGGTTGAGAACTCAGACTGGATCAATGAACTTTTTCGGACAATGGGGATTGACAGGATGGGTTTCATCCTTTGTTAAAGGGATATTTTGGGTCATGAACGTGGTTTTTACTGTTTTGCTCATGTTTCCCTGCTTAGTTAAGTGCCTGCAGAGATCCATTGGGAGTGTCTTCTTAGTAAGAAAAAACAGGGGAGTTGTGGAGTCCCTGCAGCCCCTTGACATAATACCTAGTATCTGGCCTTGGCAGGACAGATCAAAACTTCCCAGCCTGATAGAGAGAACTCCCCAGTGGCACTCTGTACACAATGGTTTGCCCTGGTTTCCCCTCCCTAATGCCCTGGCCCCTTGGTGTCTCTTTTCCTCTGTGTCTCCATTGGTTTTGGGTCCCTGGTGACCAGCCCTGTCTCACCTGTAGGTTGCTGACCTTACCTGCCCCTTGTTCCACCCTGTGCCTCAAGGTCACTGGCTGCTGTAGCCCATACTTAACCTTGGAACTGGCAGACCCCGGCCCTTTGGCTTCTGGATTTCCCTTTGGCTCCTGGAAATAAACCTGGCTGGAACTGATCCAGTGCAAGGGCCTCTGCCTCTCCTTGCTGAGCTAGCCACGTGGCGTGTGTGGATGTGTGAGCTTGACTGCTCACACTCCTGAGTTTCCCCAAGCGGCCTTTCCACTGGAGAGGCTTATTGGGTCGAGGCTTCAGCTCCACTCCTAAAACACATGCTGGAACAGTTTTTTCTTACTAGATTTGTCATAGCAGCTTTAGGCTGCCATTTTTCAGTTTTCATCTTAGTAAATTCCAGCTTTGTAGAAAGTTTATTTTAGGTAGTTGCTGGTAGAATTCTGAAATGATAGCTTCATATATAATGCTCTGTAAGCAGTGTTTTTTGATGATACTGCTCAATTTTGCCAGCAGATTCTAAGTCATCCTGTGATGTGTCTTTATAGATGAACCTTTGTGATCTTTTGGAGCCTTTTGTCCAGCAAGAGAAATTTGCTTTTTGACATATTTTGTAACATATTTCCTTGTAGCTCTTCTGCTGTTTCTGGCTGCCCTAACGGCCGTAAAAGAGTTAGGAAAAAAAAAGAATTACACACTTTTTACTATTAGCCTCAAAGGAAGTGACATACTGGCAGACACAGATAGCAGTACCTGGCAGCATTTCTCAGCTTTTTTTAAAATAAAAGATTCAAAACATTCAAGCTGTTGCAGCAAGGAATGAGTGGACAATGGTAGAACAAATGTGAAATGATGTTTGTCTTTCCTAGTGTGTGAAATCCATGCATGCCACACTCTTCATAGATCATAAAGTTCTTGATCCCAAGGTGAGTCTACCTTTTGAACTCTGTTTCTATGCAACTATTGGACTCCCACTCAGAGTCATGCCTCAAAACTGCCCTGGCTGGTCCCCTTGTTCCAGTAAGGGAAGTTTGCATTGAAAGCTATTTGTCCTGCACAATATTTGACTTTTCACATTTTGTTTTGTACATTTCTTCTCAGTGACTTAAGAAACTGAAGTAAAGCATGCCCTATATTATCAATACATTGCAAAGCATGTTCTAATATATATACTTTTTAAAAGGACATTGTAGCAGTGCAGCTTCAGAATAAGATAACTCCATGAACTACCAAGTTGCAGGTTATGAATTTTGCCTGAAATGTACAAGTAATTACATAGTTTTAAACTCAAATGCTTGCTAAAGTGTTTTCTGAAGCTACTCCTCAGATTATACCAAGGTATGTAGCAAAGCAGAAGGAGGCTTGGCAGGGCTTGAACCCCTCTGATTGAAAGCACAAACCCCTGTCCCTCTTTCCTTTGCTTCTGTTCTGCCAAGCAAAAAAATCCACCTGCTGTTCTTTTGGATGATCCCAGCAGTATATTCTTGCAAGGGGTAATTTCAGTATCTTCTTCCCTCATAAGTGTTATGATAGATTGTGTAACTGTCCACTGCTGCTTTACTCATTGAAGATTAGTCAGATGTTGGGACAGAAACCATTACTTAAAAAAAAAAAAAAAAAAAAAAAAAAAAAAAAAAATTTAAAAAACTCNAAAAAAAAAAGGCAAAAAAGTTTAAAAACCTTGCCAAACCTTCTGCTATAAAAATGCATGGAAGTCTTGCTTTGCACAAACTTCTACTGAAATTAATTCATATTTACTTGACAGGTGTGCTACTAGCATTGACTAGCTAATAAATATAAAGTACAAGATGAAGACCTTTCATTTGCATTACCCTAAATGTTAAGACTGTCGTAATGAAGTCAAAATGCTATTTTGTGTTACAGTTATTTGTCGACACATTACTGAGTCTTAGGAACATGAACTGCTTCTGGTTGGTCTCTTGGCAGTTGAATATTAAGGCTGTTATTTCATGCTGCATTATTAAGTGCAGATGGCTTAGCTGTCTGCTGTCCTCTGCAGGTTTTAAAGCCAGGTGATGCTGTAGTGAATGTAGGAAGAGAAAAATGTGAAACCAAAACTTGGAGTGACTAATAATTACAATTTGGTATGTGCATGAGAGAAGAGGAAAGCTGAGATGTTTTCTATTTTAACACACTGTACTTCTGCCCAAAATTAATTAATTCAGGCAATGAAAAACTTTGCACTTCATCATCTAGAAGCTCAAACTAATGAAAGTGAGAAGAGATTATGTTGCTGAAAGTGTAGGTTAATAATAATAAAGTAACAATAAAAGATGTATGTGTCGTGCAGGTAGTGATGTGCAGGTTACTAAAGCTGAAGGTCAGTCCTCAGCATGGTGTCTCCAATGGAGATGTGACTATAATAAGGATATTGCTATGAGCTGGGAAGCCTGGTGTTGCAGTTCTCTTTGCCCTACAAGGAGCTGCATGGATGTACTGGAAGTCTCTCCTGATTGCTGGGGTGCTATGTTGAGTCATAGTATTAATTATAGCTCCTGGATGAATGCTCGGGTCATGGTGTTCAGCTTGTCAAAACATTGGTTCCGCATAGTGCAGGCAGATGACTCAGGCAGAATCAAAGGCTGGCATTTGCAGTTATGCTGAGGATTCTGTGGAAGGTTTTTGGTGAATGTCAGGGACAGGTGACATGAACTGAATATTGGTGCTAGGAAACCATTACCCTAAAGAGAAATATTTTACTGCTTCATTTTAGAATTATAGAATCATTTAAGTTGTAACAGCCTCTTAAGGTTATCAAGTCCAACCAATAACCTATCACTGCCAAGTCCACCTATAAACTATGTCCCCAAGTGCCACATCTACATGTCTTTTAAATAGTTTAAGGGATGTTGACTCCATCACTTCTCTGGGCAGCCTGTTCCAATGCTTGACACTCCTTTGCATGAAAAAAAAAAGTTAATGCCCAATCTAAACCTCCCTTTATGCAACCTGAGGTTGTTTCTTCTTGTCCTGTCACTTTTTTTGGAGCTTGGTGGATCTGATCTTCTCTCTTACAGCGTGAAAAGATGGTTCTTTTCATAGCGAGTGTCTCAGGGCCATTGGATATGCAAACCCCAGTATTAAGTGCCTGACTTTTTTATTATTCTTAAATTGGAAATGAGGCTGTAAATGTTACATGAAATGCATCCTTAGAATTTATAGAGTTGGAGGAATTTGGATACAGAATTTGGATACCATAATGAAGTAGGCATGCCATTGACTACACAGGGTGCAAATTTCAAGAATAACCAATAATATACTGTGTCTCATGGAATACAAAATTACTGGAATTCGTGAGCTTCTCATGTATGATACTGTGTTTATTTTGTTTTTCCTGTCAAAAAAGAAAAAAAAAAAAAACAAACCAAAAAAAAAAAAAAACAAACCAAAAAAACAAAAAACAAAACAAACAAAACAAAAATAAAAAACAGTAGTGGGGGAGGAATGTTTTAAAGAGTATTGAATAGCTGTACACGGAAGTCATTATTTGATTTACATGGAGCATGACTTCATACGGTAATACTTGTAACCATCAGGAAGAAAATACAATACTTTACTGAAATATTACTTATAACAAGAAAGTGCTGTAGTTGCATATTGTTCTCCTTTTCTACAAATTCAGAGGCTGATACTTCACTGTGCCTGAATGACTTGATAAACATTGTGTGGGAAGCTGCTGCTTACCTGTCTGTTCCAGTTATATTTACTTCCTTATGGAGAGATGGAATGTGAACCTTCTCTGTTTGTGGAGACCAAAGCATTTTTTGGACATGTTTATACTAGAATAAATTTATACTGAAGGATATGAAACAATTAGAATTGCCTTTTTGTTCACCCTGTTTAAACTCCCACCACATAAGCTTATTTATGCATTTTGAGGTGAAGACTAAAGAATGAAACTTTCAGGAGCACTCAGAATTCACCTCATTTTTACTACAGTGGTTTCAAGATGGTTTTCCATAATTTTTAATAGAAAAAGTAGTTAAAGCAGTGAAAATCCTACCTGTAATGTTCATTTGAATTATATAAAAGATCCATGCCTTCTTTCAAACTGCCTTAGGAGACCAGCTTAACATGGAAAGTATTTTATTGCTTAAGAGATAAACAATTGCAGCAACCAGCACCCAAGAGTGTTTTTAATTTCAATAAAAAACCCCGCAAAAGGTCAACTAGTGCTTTAAAATGTTGGTGCAGAAATCAGAGCAGGGCACTGCAAGCCCACGCGTCTTCTGCAGCCAAACTTCTGTTCTAGGTTGTTCTGTAGTTTTGCGTGTGAGAGTCACTGCATGGCATCTGTTAATACATCGTTAAAATGAAACCACACGTACCTAGAAGGGAAGTGGTGGGATGCGCTGTGCTTACTCATCCTCCCCGCCTGTCCCGATGGGCCGACAGCGCCGGCGGTGCAGTGATATCTCGGCACAAAGAGGCTGCCAAGCAGCAGCTGCCTTTGCCAAGCACCTTGTTTGGAGCCGGGACTGCTCCGCACAAGGCTATTTGTGGCACGGGGTGAAATGCTCAGCGGGTTTGGCTGGCCACCGAGCCGTCTCTGTAAGAGTCCCTGTCTGCCCCTGGCAGCCGCTGGCATGGGCAGCCAGATTGGAAGGTTGTCCTGAGAAAGCAGTGTGGAGTGAGGCGGCAGTCATCCTTCAGCAGGGATTAGGCAGTGCTCCTATTTTTGCTATTGTTTACCTAAGCCCTTTGGTAGCCGCAGTGGAACACTTCTCCCTCCCTATTCTACCATTTCCTTCAGCACCTTCCCTACCACTAGTTTTGGCTTCTGGTAAGATCCTCAGTGTGCCAAGAGGAGATTGTCTTTTTCTTTCATACCTACCTTTTCTAGTTAAACACTCAACTCCCTTTTCTCCCTAACACTGCATCTTTAACAACAGTCTGGTATGTTTTGTCCCATATCTCAGGGAATACCCTTGGGGAGTTGCTGCTGCTGTAAAACAACCCCTTACATACATCTCACTCCCCACGGAGACAGCTTCACTTGAGAGTAACCTAGAATTGTCTGATGAAAATGCAGTGTGTTTTTAACAGTGTATTTCAGATCTTGGCCACATGCCCCCTGCAGAATGTCAGAAAAGAGAAAGATGGCCAGCTGGTCTGGATTTGTGGATTACCAGACCTTCAACAGTAGAAGCTGTATTTTGCTTCAGTAGCATAAAGGCCATTTTTAAACTCCTGTCAAGCTCCTTTCTTGCTTAATGGAAGAAATTGGGAGTCATTCCACCAGCAGAAATGGTAATGTGACTGGAGAACCAGGCAGCTTCTACTTACTGCACATATGGAGTCCTATTACTTTGAAGGACTTCTTGAAAAAATCTTAGAAGATAAAACCAGGCTTTTTGGATGGACATCTTACTGCACTAACTCACTGTACTATGCGCTGTGCTACAGCCATGCAGAAGATTGCACAGTAGCAAGCTGAAGAAGTGAGCAAATGTTTTCTTGTTGACCAAAGAGGACATGAGGCAGCAGAATTGGCTTCCAGCTGCATTGGTCACCTGTGGATTTCATGTCACTGCAAGAATTCTAGTAGTCTACTAGGAGAAACACTCTACAGGGCACTTTCGATTTGCAGCAGCATCTTCCCAGGAGAACTGTCTGTGATCTGGGACAAAATACAGGAAAAGAGTTGGGAAATGGTTGAGAAAATAGTGATAAGAGATAGGCTGACTTGCTGTTTCTTATCTTTGTGGCTTCGTTCACCTGCATTAATCCTGGATGAATCAGCATTTTTAGTCCATGCGGTTTATGCTTTTTATAAAGTTTTTTATACCCACAGAAGCTCAGCACTGACCCACGCAGAAAGTGTTGGGAAGCAAGACAAAGAACTGGCATCACTATAACTGCATGTATGTTGTCAGAGACTGTTCTTTTTCATCACTCATGCTCCAGAGAATGCAGAAACCCTTTGTTCCAGGACTGCAGTGGTGCTCTGGCAAGATCTTTGTGGCCTAGGGGTGCAACCTGAGCATTGCTTCATCTGGAGCTTGCCCCATGACAGATAAAAATAGGGCTTGAGTTGCAGCCAGGCTGTGTCAGTGGTGAGGGTGCAGCCTCCTTAGCCTGTTAGAGCTTGTGACTCCTGGTAGCTCTGGCATAGGGTGAATAATCACACCTACGGACAGGCAAATAAGCAGGGAAATAGCTTGCCTAGGGGGTTGCTCCTTGTTGAAGGGAAGTGAAAGAGAGCACTGACCAAACCCATTCCACAAATTTGTCAGCAGAAGCAGCAGTAGGACTGTGTTGGCTGAGCTGTGGGAAGGTAGCTGCGTGCAAGCTCAGGCCTGCATGGACGGTGGCGTGTGAGCTGCTGTACGCTTGCTGAGCAGGCTGTCCCAGCTGCTGGTGAGATGTATGGCCAAAAACCATCATCAACTAGACACTCTGTGGTAGGTCCTAGGAGAGTGCAGGTATATTAAGAAACTGCAGCCTTGACTGGACCTTCTGTCATATCCTGTGACAGGACAAGGGGAAATGGCCTCAAGTTGTGCCAGGGGAGTTTGAGATTGAAGATTGAGACAAATTTCTTCATGGAAATGTTGCCAAACACTGGACTCACCGTCCCTGCCGGTGTTTAAAAGATCTGTAGGTGTGGCACTTGGGGACATGGTTTAGTGGTGAACATGGTAATATTAGTTTAATGGTTGGACTCAGTGGTCTTGAGGTCTTTTCCAACCTAAATGATTCTATGATTCTCTGATCTTCTAGTTGTAGTTTCTCTGTTTGTTCCCATTAGTCATATCCTTATTGTCACCCTCTGCTTCCTCATGCCCCCTGACAGACTAGCAGATTCTTCAGCTACCAGTGTGCTATGTCATGAGCACAAAGTGCATTCAGTTCTGCAGTTCAACTGATTGCTAACAAGGCTGAGACAGTTCAATACAAAAGTTAGTTACTCAGGAGGGCTTCCCAAAAGCCTTCCTTTTCTGCAGTTAGAAAGTGCAGGAAGCTGAGTATCCCACATCTGCCACAAGCACTGTGCTTCAGATAGGGAGAGCTTGAAGGAGTGTAATTATTAGCTGCAAATCTTACTTCAGTTAGTGTTCTTACATTGGATAGTTGTTCTAAATGCAGCACATCACTGGAAATAAAGCATTGATTTTCCTCCTTCATATATTGTCCATTATGGCATGCTTGTCAGTTTTATTAATGGCCTGAGAAACACAACAGAAGTCAAACTGTCTGCCTGTACCCACCCCTTGTCTGAAGTACTGACAAGAGGAAAGACACCTATAGATAAATTCAACACATATGACTTAGAGGGCACAAGTGGAGCATTAAAGGCCATTTTTACAATGTAATTAACACACTGTAGCATTAAAGCAATATTTACCTGGAGACAGGAGTCTTCTCTTCCTGCTTTCCACTGCTGGTTTGCCCATGATAAAATATTGTTGGATTCTGCCTCCATGCCCCCTCAGCAGAAGGGAGCTGCAGACAAGTTTGGTGGTGAACTTGTTTGCTCACATAGGTTACTCACACCACAGCTCTCCTGGGCAGCTTCTGTCAGCAGCCAGCAGTGATGACCCTTTCCAGCATCCAAGTTTACATGAGGGCCTGGCAGGGGAGTGTTCTTCTGTGTGCACAGCCAGCCTCAGTAAATCTCAGTGTGACAGGCTCACAGCCCTGCTGCTGAACTTTTAACTTGAAGCGCTAGCAGGGTGTTGAGTAGCTCCAGCTACATGACAGAGCTGTGAAAGTAAATCACTTCACTGGAACAAGGGGAAGTCCAGCATATTGTCTTGCAGACTTTGCCTACAGCTTCTTTGCAGTGTAAGCATAGAATATATACACCTGGGAAAGCAATCGGAGCGAGATGGACTTCCAGCACAGAGCTCAGCCGTACCCCATCCCTGAGGATCAAGAGGTTGTCTACAAGGTCGCTCCTGATGCTCGCAACTCTGCAGGAAATGAAGACGAGAAACCAGTGTCAAAATTGCAACGCAGGCACAGTGAAATAAAACTCTACAAAGAGTTTTGTGACTTTTATGCAAGATTGTAAGTTCATTCTGTTCAGCTTTGGGATGTAACTGCAGTGACATTGCTGGTGTGTTGTACATAATGTATTTTATTATCTGAGATATGAGGCTCAGGCTGTGCAAGCTGTTTTCTCACCCAACCTTTGCCACTGTTCTGCTTGAAACATTGCCAGGTGTAACAGTCAACTAAAATTTGAATTATTACTTTAAATTTCATCATTAATTGCATCAGAATTTTTTATCAGCAGTAAAAATGGTGTTGGAATTTGTAAAGGAGTCTCTCTGCCTTCAGGTTGTTTGCCAGTTATTCTGGGCAAATGGATAAACTGCTTCATTAATGCAGAAGTATTACCATACTTCACTAGTTTTACATATATTATGTGTTTCAAATAGAAGCACTTTTTCCTGAAGAGGGAAACTTTGTTTTTACTTGGTTTTTAACTTTGTTTCATGCTTTTGCTTGGATTATACTTTACCTGCAGCAGTGCTCTAAGATCCTTAATGCTCGGGCACTGTTGAAGTGATGATGAAAGATCCCAGTTTCTCTTGTGATTATTCTTCATTTAGATTGATAAGGAGGATGGGGAAGTTGACTGAGGTTTTGCCCCACAGAAAGCATACACAGTTCATGATGACCATTAGTGAGCTTTATAGCTGACCACCGTTTATGTGTAAAGTCACTGCAGTTTGTCCTTAGGTCTGTCTGTTATGTATGGGTTAGACCATCCTGCGTCTGATCTTCATCTGACATTTGCTCACTTATTTCACTGTGAGGTCAGTGGATATTTGGATTGCTGTTACTGTTTTCCTCATCTGCAAAGATCAAGAGAGAGAGAAAAAAAAGTGCCAGCTAATAATAACATGTCAGATGTGACCTTGTGTAGGAGTCTTCTGTGAGACAGTGTAAGAAATAGATAAAACACATTCCATTTTGAACCACGTGCTAAGTATTTGCTTGCTCCCTTGAATGGTGTGAAAGGAATGAATTCAATTCCTATTGAATATGGTGGGAGCCCAGAGGTCTTATCCACTTGGAAGGATAAGAAGGAAGGCTTGGTATCTTGCAGAGGACTGCAGGCTCTGTGCTTACAGACACAGCATGATAGCTGTATCAAAATGTGTGCATGCATGCACATGTGTTTCAAATAATGTCACTAGTCTAATGACGTACCAAATACATTTTGAGTCAGTGGTTTTGTCAACTGACCTCAGATTGTAATAAAACTAGACCATTGGCCTATATTTGCTTTCTGCTACCACATGGTATTAGGGTAGAGGGGTGGTCCTGAAAGGCAGAGCTTTGAGATTCTAGATGTGAGTGACAAAATGTTTGCAAAGGAAAAATCATAAGAGCTTTTCTCTGGCCTTAATTAACGGAAACACAGCTGCTCTACTGTCTCCCCTCAGATGTGGACAGCTACCACACTGCCAATTTTTTTGGTCCTGTGTCTTTGAGAAGCAACCAAGGTTGCTGTTTCAGTATTTCTTTGCATCCCTGGCATGGGTTTGCCAGCTTGTATTGGCCTATGTGTGCGTTGCAGTGGGACAGCCAGAGCATTCCCACCCTCCCCCTTGGCCCTGATGTGGGCTATGAGCTGGCATATGATGAGCTGAGCTCCCTGAGATAAACCCTAACAAACCAATCAAAAATCCCATGACTTCAAATTAAATTTGTAAAATTACTTCAAGCTATGCAGAACTTGTATAAAGGATATTTATTTAACTACTCTGTTTTTCATAAATATCTGCCAGACTAGATCCTGCACACTCTTTCACATGGTTTATTTAGAGCTCTAAACTAATACTGTTATATGTATATGTATTTTAGAATTAGGAATTGGTTTACAATAAATCATTTATGTTTTCCTATGTGATGCTAATCCTCAGTCATTAATATTTGCCTTGTTTTCTGTAATTTTAATGTATTTCATAATTTTTATACTTTGAATTGCCTGTCTTTTTTCTTCATAAAAAGCCTGTAAATGTGTCTGTAGTGACAACGTTTCTCAATGGGGTTTTTAATTAATTAAAGCACAACACAGGGATTTTATTTCTAAAAAGTTAGGGAGCAGGGAGAAGTGGTAGTTTTATTTTTGAAGAGAGGTCACAAGCCATGAAGTTCATTGCAAAACTTCTGTTGAGCAGCTTAGCATTATGTTGATGCAGTTTGGCATGGTGTTGGGGGTGGGGGGGAAAGACCCACAACCAATGGTGTTCTCTATTTATTTTTTCTTTTCTTTTCTTTTCTTTTTTTTTTTTTTTTTAATGACAGCAACATGGCGAATGCGCTTGCAAACGCCATCTGCGAGCGCTGCAGGGCCGGCTTTGCCCCTGCCGAGAAAATTGTCAACAGCAATGGGGAGCTGTACCACGAGCAGTGCTTCGTCTGCGCCCAGTGCTTTCAGCAGTTCCCTGAAGGGCTCTTCTATGAGGTAAGCAGGGCAGAGGACTCCTCCTGTTCCCATATCCCCTCTTGAGCCTTCATTCCCATAGCAGAAGTAGCTACAGGCAGGTGAATAGCTTAGAAAGTCCCATGAGGGAGTCTGGGCTCTTGAAAGAGTATGCCCAGTAAATGGAGAACAAAACCAGAAGCATTTCTGTGCTGATTTGGAGGGCATCAATGTATATAACCTTCTTTAAATGTGGACCTTAGTGTTATCAGCACTGAGAGAAAAACTCCTGGAGACTTTTTTTTCAGTGCAGTTTTTTCCCCTGAAATTTGTGAATCTGATGTATCATACCAGAAATACAGAGAAAACATGCTTCTTAGAGGAGAAAGTCATAGAGGGGAATCCCAGCATCCTGTGGTCCATAGGAGGTTTATTGCTGAGTTGAGTGAGTCCATCTTGGCATTGGAAGAGATGATCTGTAGTGAGCATGCTATGATTCAAACCAGACAGGACCAGTGTAAGACCAACTCTTAAATTTAGTCCAGAGCGTTTGAAGTTATCAGTTCTTAACACACTTTCAGGGGTTAAAACCTGATCCCATTCATGTTTCTCAGCTCCACATTGATCTACCTCAGTTTAGGAGGGTATTTTGGTATAGGTTTCATTTTCTTTTACGTTACCCTATCATGGGAATTCAGAATGTAGCTCAGCACAAAGTGGCTTTAGTGAAAGCTCTAGACAGGTTCATAAAATACGAAGTGACTGGTATAGGGAACAATAGATGGTATGAGACAGGGTATTACTGTCAGAGAGATAAAGGCCCTGCTCAAGTAGCTTACAGTCCATCTTAGGGTAGCAGTTACAGGATTTTTGTCATACGATGTGAAAAGGAGAAGGAGCGGAGTGTAAAAGGAACAATTCTGTGCTCTCACATACAGGTGTCATCCTTTGGCAAGAGCACAATAGTTTTATCTTCCACAGAAGCATTTCTGATTTTACAGAGGCATGTGCAGTGATGATGAGAGGCTGAGGGAGGAGTGTGGATTGTAAAAGAGACTGGCTAAGGGGATTCCTGAGGATTTACTTTTTCTCACCTTGCTTGAGGATCAAAAGGCTCTAGGGATAGTGTTACACAAATTGGTAGTAAATCTGTCTATAGTGTTCGGTAAGGCATCAAAAGGCAGAATTCATTAAATAGAAACAAAAGAACACCACCCCCCCCCNTATAAAAAAAAAAACACACCCACCCCCCCCCCCCCCAGTTACTTAACAAGTTGCATTACAATTGTTAATATATATTGAGCTGACTGGGTAAAGAGTCCATGCTGACATGTTAAGACCTGAGGAAATGTTAAGTGATACAAACGTTTCAAAACTAAAATATTTGTAATTATGTTAATAAAATCATCTTAAACCAATAAAATGTATTTTCTGTAAATAATGAATACATATTCATTCTTTTTCTGACTCAAAAAGCAGTGAGATATAGCAGGGACCCCTTTCAGAAAGTTGAATGGTCCTTAAAGATAAAAGTTTGGGAAATTATGCTTTAGGCAGCCTGTGTCTTATAGGGGAGACTACAGCAGAGAGTCCTACTTTTGGACCTAGTTCAGGAATGTTGCAGTCTCTCTCTCTTGCTCATAGGTGGCTACATCTGAATCTCGGTGCCAGAGGCAAGTATCCTAGTGGTGCTTAGGTAAACTGGATGTAGGCATTTTGCTTCCTACTGCTACCTTGTTAACATTCATATTAATGATGATTGGTTTCTGGGCCCTCTCTTACTGAAACATACTGCTCTCAAAGACAGAGAGTCAGAGGTGAGTGCCAGTAGATTGTCCCACAGATGAAAATAACACCGTGTGCTAAACATGTTTAGGCTAATGTTGCTAGGGTTTTGTTTTGTTTTGTTTTTTCAGGCTGGGTAGCCTGAGAAATGTTAAACAGAAAGTGGATTTCAGTTAGGGTAGACACTTCTTGTCACAATTATTATAGAGGTAAAATATCATTGGATAGGCTGAGGGAGCTGGGCCTGTTCACACTCAAGAAGAGATGACTGAGAGGGGATCTCATCAATGTGTATAATTATCTGAAGGGAGGGTGTCAGAGGAGGGAGCCAGGCTCTACTTGGTGGTGCCAAGCAAGAGAACAAGAGGCAATGGACAGAAACTGATGCACAGGAAGTTCCACCTGATCATGGGGAAGAGCTTCTTTACTGTGCTCTGGTACAAATTGCCCAGGGAAGTTGTGAAGTCTCCCTCTCTGGAGATAATCAAGAATCATCTGGATGCAGTTCTGTGCAGTGTGTTCTAGGATGACCTTTCTTGAGCAGGGAGGTTTGACCAGATGATTCTGTGACCCAACCTGACCCATTCTGTGAGAGGAAGGAAAGCCCTGAGCAGGTAGAAGATGGGCCTAGGTTCATGAGTGCTCAAGAACAGCTGACAGTACTCAGAGGACTTGAGATAATCTGTATCACTGTCAAGAAAAACAGTGACTGGAGAAGACAGAAAGGACATCTTCCTCAAACTGGCTTAATGCAGTCTTTGAGAAGATGGCTGTGTTTGGAGGTGTGGCCAGGTAATGTGTTTTTCTGAGCAGGTTCCCATGGGTAAACACAGGCATTGTTGGTTGCCCAGCATGAGCTTGTGTTTATTCTGTCCCTGGTTTAGCTAAGCTAGTATTTCTTGGAAATGATTTCCAGCTCTTAGCAATTAGGAAGACAAATATTGTTCCTCAGCCTATTGCAAGCCTTGCAGGGTTCCCCCAGTTAGCCATTAAGCTGCTTATCACACTTGCTGTCAAACGCTGCCATGATAAGCCTTCACACTGTGTTCCGTGGGTGGGGGTGGAACTGGTCAGGTCTCCTGTGTTGCAGGACTTATCTCTGGGCTGCCTTGCAAGCACCCCAATCAGCACAGCTCGCTGTGATCTGGCACTGGAGCCAAGTCACTCACAGGCACAAGTGGTGCCCATCCACTGCTTAGGGTCTGCACAGCATAGCAGGGGTTTTGTGGATGTCCCCTTGAGCCTGTGTTAGAAATGATAGTTTGAATTCCTGAGAGCTGCGTGCCTGATGTTGCACAGAAACTGTGGGTATGGTACATTTGTTTTTTGTTTTTTTTTTCCAGTTTGGTCAGTAACATCATTTTAGCAAGTTTTTTTATGCACTCAGTCTAAATAAAAATTAGCACAAGCACATTCCAGTAGAGTTACCAAACTCTGTTCTTTGCTGTTAGGTGTGAAGTGGTAGCAGTTCTGGTCTGCTTCTACTCCACCACCTTGAAGGTGTGCATTCCCTAGAGCTGCTGTTGTAGCATTTCTTTACAGTGCACAGTCCTATGCAATGGCAGAACAGAAGGTCATGTTTGTTTCTATTCCAATTGTACCTCAAATGTTTTCTTAGAATGGTTTTTACCAAAAGCTGCCTTAGAGAAACAATCTCTAGAGTCTCAGGTTTTGTGCATGATTTTCCACCTAAGTTAGCTAAAAACATGCAGGTAGGCTGGAGGTTATTTCACAGTGAGATGTTTTATGCAGAGCCATTTACCTCATGGACCTCCAGCATACAACAGTGAAATGACCTTGCTTTTAAACTATGTACTGTAAGATTTGTTACAGAAGCCCAAGGCTTTCTCTGATAATAACTGCTGGGTCATCCATAAAGGGCAGAACAAAGGAGCAGAGATGTTGAAAATATAAACAAGACTGGATGGAAGTCAACTTTCGTGATGCAAACAGGAGGGGAAGAAAACCTGTTTGGTCTGTTCAGATCAACATGTGGTGGCTTTGAAATTCAAGCAAACCTAAGCATCCCCCATTGGACCACCTGTTTACACAGAACAGGAAGCTTTTGGGTTTTTTTCAGTTTGAAAAGCATTTTATCCTGCAGGAAGCAAGTACAATTCACAATGAACCAGTAATTTCCATTGTTCCTTGAGAAAGTAATTTCCCTGTACCTCTCAATTATTTTTATAATTTTTTTTAAAAGCCAAAATTAAAAAGTAATCTGTTTTAGACAATTACACTGGAATAGCACTTGATAAATTTCTGGCAGAGAATTCTGCAAAGGTCTGTACTGAGTTAATGTCTTTCTGTTCCTAATAGGTGCAAATCAGATTGAGCACAGGAATTTTCTAACCATATATATCTAGTGAAATGTTTTATTAGATCCCTGTCCTGCCAGTTGCAAGAGTATTTATTATATTTATATTGTATTTGGTCCTTGTAATTTCATATTATAAGGTAATCTTGAAACACATTTCTGTATTTTCTTTTCATGTACAAAACCTTACTTTGTGGGTAGTATTTTATGCTATTCACTTGGTTTTGTCTTAGGCCCTGTAAAAAGAAAGGAGCAAGGTTTCCTGCTGTCCTCCTTGTTCTACTGTTTAAACTGAGGCATTCAAATCCAAGCATTTTATAGCATACCTAATATTGTCTATGTGGTTTTGACATGCTCATTGGCATTTGTGTCTAATAATAATGGTGCCTGAAGGTATCTAAACATTTCCCTTCATTTCAGCACATATTTGCCTACATGTTTTTACATATTCTTTGGCTAAGCTACTAATGCAGTGCTGTTGAATCTTTTTATTCCATATGGATATGGATATTCCATTTTTTCAATGAGAGCATGAACTGTAACTAAACTTACTTAAGCTGTGATAAAATTCAAATCCCTTAAAATCAATTTAATTTGATTGATGTAGTGAACTTTGCTCCTTAATGTTTGGACTTGATTATCTTAAGGGTCTTTCCCAACTTAAATGATTTTATGATTCTAAGAAATAAGCATCATAAAGGAAAAGCTTATTTCCCTTCACGTTTTGTCTGAACTGCTCCATAAATTGGAAAGATTTCTGCCTCTGAGTGTTCTTCCTACCCCAACCTCCACCATATGTACTTCCTCTGGTATGCTGGGTCGTTCTGGCAGGAAATGTAGAGAGAGGAAGACATCAAATAGGTTTGGGAAAAATCCTTCTCCCCTCCTGCTGGCCAAGGTTGTTTGTTAGCTAATTTCCTGCTCAGAATGTGCTTGGTTGCGTCAGTTTCAGTAGTCTGTCAAAATTCCAATGTCTTTTGTGATGTAAATGAGTGACAGAAAACGCCTTACATTCTCAGAAGTACTGGAGAAGTGGTGTGCTATTAACACTACATTCTAACTAGTAGGTGAATTAAGGTGGGTGGATGTAATGCCTAGCACATGCAGCTCATGGTCTGGGTGTTTTTTGTTTGTTTTTGTTTTTTTTTTTGCTCAGCCCCTGATGTTTAAGTACCTATTTGTATCTAGAAACACACCAGGCTGTTACAGCATTTATGTTAAGTGCATGTTCCCCATCCCTCTAATGCTCAGATCTTTTTCTATTTGCAGTTTGAAGGGAGGAAGTACTGTGAACATGATTTTCAAATGCTTTTTGCCCCTTGCTGCCATCAATGTGGTAAGTTTTAACTCAAGGTGAAATACTTCATTGATCACAAATGATCATTGATCACAATACTTCCCATTGGTCACAAATGGGTGCATCCCTGGGGGGAGATGTGCTGCCCTTGTGTCTGTTCTCTGGGAGGTGCTCATGTTCATCTGAGCATCTGAACTTCAGGAATGAGCTAGACTTCAGAGAAACTGAGGAATTGCTTTTCCTAAAGGTCATAAACCAGTAGGATTTAAAAACAAAATTTGCATTCTTTTAGTAAGTAATTTAGCTGTTGAGCCAATGATCCAATGAATAGACCATTCATAAACTCTGCTGTATACACCATTCATGGCTCCTGATTATTTATATCCATACGTCTCTAAGTGCTGACATTTGTCCCTTCTCATGTAGCTGAAACCTTGCAACAAGACTCTGTCATCTGCTTTGACTCACTTAACCCACCCATGCTGTCCTACTTCACAGAAGCTGAGTCAATATTCATCATATAGTGTTATAATCAAGTGATGGGCAGCTGGGCTCATGCTCATTTTTTTGAACCAAATACCTTTCAGGTTTCAGTGTCTAGCATCCATCCTACATGATACCGAGGGCTGCTTTATATTTGCCACTGTTGATGAAGATGTTTGCATCTGCTGCTCTGTAATCACTTGCATGCTTTCTTTTCCCCCTGTATCTAACACATGTTGCTGGGCCAGAGCTAAGAAGTCATTATTTGACTATTCCTTAAACTGCTGTGGAAGCCCTTGTGTTTCTTTGGCACCTTTGGCAAGGTGCTAAAGCTTTAATTTATCTCAGTGAGGCCTTTCCTCTTGTGGAGAGAAGCATTGAACACCAAGGGAGAGGGAAGTAGATGTTATGGAACTATGAATTTAAGGCTGTAGATGTGAACAAGCACGGGAAGAAGAAGAAATTAATTGGTGGCAATTTGTGAGGAGCTATGCTGCCTATCTTCAGGATTTCTCCTGCACAGTTGGCACAGCTCCACCTTCTCCAATCTTCTTTCCTGGTATTGCCAGCTCCCTTAAAACTTCATCAAGGTCCTGCCCAGAGCTGGGCTTTTCCACTGCTTGTATTTCATAAACACAGACAAAGTCAATGGGGCTGTTGTCAATGATGAGGCCTTGAGCATTCCTGACATGCCTGGAGTCCATGGGATTTTGTTCTTGAAAAGCCATGACTTCATGGGGATGCTACAGAGTTGCATGCTGGATGTTATCATCCACACCAGTTACCTGCCTGATTGCTCCCCTTTGGCAACTCTTGGAGTTGTTCTCCAAAGCCAGAACTCAGCCTCTGACAGCACTGGGAAGCTGAGCTCCCAACACATTTTGCACTGCTCGAAGCCCCTGGCTACACTGTCCATCAGTAAGTCACATGTGATGGACATCACTCCACTGCCTGTGCAGTAGTCACATTGTGCATACAAAACACTAGTTCTCACACTGTTTTTTTAATGCCTTATGGGACAGGACTCCTTGTGATAGGCCAGAAGTTGTGTGTGTTGGATTGACTGTTCTGCAGCTTCACTGCACCTTTGCATTTGGACTCCATGGGAGTTCAAACTCCAGCTGAGCCACCCAAGCTCAGTTCTGTTGCACCTTGAGTATAGAATACCTACAAGGCTTGGTCCTAGTGGAGTAGGAGCCACTGCTGTGTACATAGCAAGCTAAATTTGTCATACTCTTAAAGAAAAGAAGGAGAAAGATGATTAAGAGAGAAGAAAGCACTTATTATATGAAGTACTCCATAAATTTCTTAATAGCTTGAGAACAAATAAGTAAAACCAGTGAAGGGACCAAAAAAGGATTATTGCAGAGAGAAGGTCGGGTGTGCATAAAGAAGGACTTCTATGTAAAGAGCAGAAAGTCCTCCATCAGCAAAGATGTTTTCTTCTGACCCAAACAAACCCAAATTCCAGGGTTTGGAATCAGAACTATGATATTGAAAGCAATGTGTTCTACCAGATTTTGGGGTAAGGAAAGGAATGATGATTGTAGTCATTGTAGTGATTCATTTGTGGGTTACTTTTACATTTGTCTAGTATAGTATTTTACATCCTGGTGTTGTGTTTCTCACAGGTGAGTTCATTATTGGTCGTGTTATTAAAGCCATGAACAATAGCTGGCATCCAGACTGTTTCTGCTGTGATATCTGCCAAATAGTATTGGCTGATATTGGATTTGTCAAGAATGCTGGCAGGTAAAATCTCCACCCTTCCTTTTGTTAACTGATCATAAATTAAATGAACTAGCAGTGGGACTAAGAGGTTTTGGTTTCTGAAGCTTTCCCGCTTGGATGGAGCAACTGAAGTAGTTTCTGTGAGAAGAAGGCCTAAGAGTGCATCCCAAAACCAAGAATGGGTATCTTAAAATATTAGCATTTTGCCTACTTTAACACTAAGTTTGATGACAAACATTTTCCTTACCCAGTGACCTCTTGGAGCCATTGTTATAAGTAATAAGAGACAAAACATTCAGATATAGAAGCATTGTCTTTTTTATATAAAAATGTTTACTTTTTTTTTGAACTTGGTTCTCCAATTTTGGACTAGCTTGGCACCATATTTATTAATAATTGCTTAATATTTAGTAGGACCCTTCACAGAGTAGGAAATTTTTTTTGCCAGCTAGGATCAAAAGAATGTTTTACAAGTGGATTATATGGTCATTGCCTTCTTATGTATAATACAATATACAGAATTATCTATAGAAGTAGGACCTGTGTGCTCATCCAGCTTCCAATCTAAATTTTTAAGATTTTGAAAGTAAAACATTCACCAATGAGAATCTATTAGAAACTTCCATTTTCTGTGTTTCAACACAGTTTTAATTCAGCTGAGCTGAAGAAAGGATATTCCTGTAGTGACAGACAATTAAATGATCACCCTGAACTTGGGCAATCATTTTGGTGCTTTGAACTTGGTTTGCCTTAGCAAGGAAGTTCTTTTAACAAGACTCAAAAAAGAGCTGATTGAAATGAGGTTCTGAGATATTTTTGGTTTATATTTCACACTGTAGTACCTGGTAGCAATACTTACCTCTCTTTTTTTTTATGCTGTTTCAGACATCTCTGCCGTCCTTGCCATAACAGGGAAAAAGCCAGAGGCCTGGGAAAGTACATTTGCCAGAAGTGTCATGCCATTATTGATGAACAGCCTCTCATATTCAAAAATGATCCTTATCACCCTGATCATTTCAACTGTGCAAACTGCGGGTAATCTGACTTCTGCAAAGGGAAACAGGAAAATGCTGGGTTTATTTGCTCCATCAATTTAAAGTGAAAAATTGTCCTGTACAACTCACAAGAGGGAGTTTGGATGTCTTATGGCCAGAGATGTGTTACTGTGTTTGGCTTGCTGGTGTTCAAACAACAGCTTATCTGCTGGGGGCTAAAGAAAGATTCGACTCTGCAGGACAAGGCAGTACCTTACAAAATGCAAAGTATCAACACAGATACTGTTTCTATGGTAGTGAAATGATAGCTCACTATTCAGCTAGGAGGGGAAGAGAAGTGGTTCTCTTTTGTTGCTTGAATTACTGTCTTGCCTATGTTTTTTTTTTAGTTCGACAGCGTCCAAACTTTGTTCTCTCTCTTTAAAGCCTGTCTTTTTTAGAAGCCTTCTCCCATCTCATTTTATCATCTTCTGCAACTGCAGCACATGAAACTGCACATTTCTACATTTCTGCATTTCCTGCACTGATGCAGAGATGTAGGATGAGCATTGGAGCATGGGGCATTGTAGGACATAGGATGGAGTACTAGTTGTTTATTTCTGCTGCAAAGGAAGCTACTATAGTAAAGGCTGATTTGAGTAACAGTATGTAGTGTTATATCAATGGCAACCAGTTGAGAGTATTTGTGATTACTTTTAAGGTTTAGCTGTTCTCAGTATTTAACCATGCAAATTACTAGAAAGTAGAGTTTATAACATTCAGCATTGGAAAATGATTAAGCATGGCTCATGTAGGTCTGTAGTTCTCTTTCTCTGAAGTTTGATACAAGGAAAATGTAACTAGAGGTAGAGGACTACATTTTACTTTCATTTGCAGTTGTGCAAATCTAAAATAAACTGGTGATAAGTGCCAGAATATAAACCAAATATCTGCAGCTTTCACACACAAATTTGTGCTGCTTAAGCAGAATGACAATAGCTCAGTAGCTGTTTCCAGAGGTGCACCTTGCTTTGCAAGCCTGTTCTCAGTTTACTGTGATCAGGCTTGAACTGTGTTGAGCTATGTTATATTTGATGCTGCTGCATTACTGTAGTATAAATATAATTTCTAAAGCAAATGCTAAGTTTGTTTTTTCACTTCACTTTTCACTTGAGAGTAGAAACTCTCAAGAGTTGACACCTTTGAGTGCCTTTATTCATGCTCTCAATTCATTAACTTCTGAACAGGAAGGAACTTACTGCTGATGCTCGTGAGCTAAAAGGAGAACTCTACTGCTTACCCTGCCATGACAAAATGGGTGTCCCCATCTGTGGGGCATGTAGAAGACCAATTGAAGGTCGTGTGGTGAATGCTATGGGCAAACAATGGCATGTGGAGGTAAACATCAGATGCTATACAATTTCTCTTACAAATATAAACCTCAGCATATTTATCTGTGATTTTGCTGATCAATTTCAATGAAAGGATTCTCAAAGTTTGCAGCAATGATTATAACTGACTTCTCCAAATCCCTCTTCAGCCTCCATGTGGCTGGTCTTTCACTGTGGAACAGGAGTTATTTCCCACCTTACAGAGAGCTTTGACTGTGAAACTAAAATCAGTAATGAAAGGAAGCATGGCAAATGCTTACAAAAGAAAATTTCAGAGCTCAAAGCAGTACATGTGGAAAGACAGTCAAATCCATGGTGGCAACCATGTTACTAAGCATGATAATACCCTTAGGTCTTCCACACTCACCTACCACCACGTATATATTTCTTTAACAGTTCATCTCAGAGTTCATATTTCAAGGCCACATACAAGATTTAGTTTCACATCTTCCATTTGAATTAGATAAATTGTTTATTCCTTCTGTTGTTTTGAAAGTCTCCTCTAGGAAATGCTTTCTTCACAAGGGTATAGTGATAATACAGATTATTTAATAGCTCTTCTCTCTGTTCATTGATAAAAAATGAGAATCCATTGCTTGATTTTGTTTTGTAACTTTTGGATTGAAATGTTGAAGACATTAAAAAAAATATTATTTTAATGGCCTAAATGTAGAAACAAAAGTTTTAACTCTGCTTTTCAAGATGGCTCAGTAGACTTCAGCCATGCTCAAGTAGTGGACATGTTTAGTTTGCTTTCCAGAAAAAATAACGTTACTTCCAAAAGATAAAAAAATGTATTGCAATTTTCTTTGTAGCATTTTGTTTGTGCAAAATGTGAAAAGCCATTCCTGGGTCATCGTCATTATGAGAGAAAAGGCTTGGCGTACTGTGAAACCCACTACAATCAGGTAAGGTTACATATTTTTTAAAATGGTATTAATTGGTAAACTCACAAATTGGTTTTATTCTATAGAGGTGTAAAAAAAAATGAGTGCTTCTGTCTTGTTAAAGGCACCTGTGGATGTAATGGCAATTAGCATATGTTCTGTTGCATTTCACTTATACAGGTTTCCCTATACATCTGTGTGGTATTAAAAAAGAAAAGTGCAGGTATTTTACAAAGGCGGGGCAGGACAATCAATATCAAGTTGTTCTTTAAGCTTAGTGGTACTAAGTATGACGTGTCTGTGGATCAGAGCAGCTAATGACAACTAATCTCTCCTAAGGAGTTAAAGAAGATTTGCCATTCACTAACTGCATTTGGAGGCCCCAGTGAGTGGCATGGGTTTCATTGCAGCTGCTGCTCTAAGACACTGTGTTGATATATGCTATTGCTCAGTCATTAATTAGGTTGATAAAGACTTCCCAGACTAAATTTGTCAGAAGACACCCTCTAGTGACCATTTGCATTTATGTAGAAGTTACATGTGGCAGTACCACCCCTCTCCAGACAGCCTTGGACGGGGAGTCCAGCCCACGATGCACAGACATTCTGTTCTTTGGAAGCCATCTGTGTCACGTCACATTCACCTCCCTTGCTTACATAAATACATGGGGGGAAGGGTTACACTTGGGAGTTGTATGGCATCTGCTAATTACAGATGGATTCTTAGTTGGTCATTAGTGGTGAGGGGCAGATGATTGGTGCTGGCACCCTTGCAGACTGTAAATGCTGTGACATTCATAGTAATAGTGTTGCAGCTGGGATGGGCCAAGTCCATACACCAGACAAGACCTGCATGTAGAGTAGATGTCTTTTCCTAGGTTAACTACTACAGTTAGAAAAAATACATTAAGTTTTTGGCACTTCTTGTTATATTGTGGACAAATGTTAAGTCTGGAAAAAGAATATTTTTGTCAGAAATTTTCCTTTTTTTTAATAAAGATAAAATTTTCTTAGTTACAGTAATACATTGTTTTAGTCATGCATGTAAGTCCAAATGTTACATTTTCTGGTTAGTAACAATATGTATATGACACCAACTGCTGTATTTCAAATCTTCAGGATTAGAGAAATCTTGAAACAAAACAAAATCATACTTATGGAGAATCAAAGGTAGAGAAATGTTTTCATCTTTAATATTATCAAGACTTTTTGTGATGAGATGATGCAAAATGTACTTAGAAAACCAAATCAGACTTGCCAGCATTTTCTGTTTCACTGGAATAATCAGGAAAGCAATTGTGCCCATCAGCTGAAATGCAGTTATTTTGCTAGTTTGATAAGTTACCCTCAATCAAATCATTATATAAAGAATTTATTACTTCTCTTTCCTCTTCAGCTGTTTGGTGATGTTTGTTTCCATTGCAACCGTGTGATTGAAGGAGATGGTAAGCACTTTTCTGTTTCCTTAATGTTCCTTTTTGATGGAAGTTCTATTTAAAAGTGAAAGTAAGGGAGAAGCAGCCCAGTTTTCAAACAAAAAACAGTTTAAAACAAAAACAGATGTTCTATTGACCAGAAATTAAATTGAAGCTCGTTAGTCAGAGACCAAATGTAGGAAAACCTACCTTCATTTCATGATGGGAGAAGACCACCCCATGGCCAAAGAGAACAATGAAACTCCTTAGTGACGTGCAGAGGCCAGGGATGCTGGAAGATGCTCAGAAATAGCTTCCTGCCACACCACCTTCAAAAAAGAACACATGCAAGGGTGAGAAGGAGCATACAAGCATTTCCACAAATGAATCTGTGGATCATGAGCCAAATTTCAAAAAATACTTAGATACTGAGAGACATAGGTGGACACTGTTGGGATTTTTTTTAATGCCTTGTTCCCATTATGTCAGTTTGAATCCTGAAGATATTTACCCATCTATTGCAAGCACCTATCTTTTGAAAATCTAGGCTTATGATAATGTCACAAAAACCAGAATGATCATACTTGGAAATATATGTCCTGTAAAGGCAGAACTTCAAGTAATTTTATTGTTTTGTTTGATTGGGTTTTTTTGGGAGAAGGGGGTGGATTTGAGGGTTTTTTTTATAACTAGCTCTGATAAAGTGCCAAAAGCAAATTTTTCTACCTGAAATAATGTGACATTATGTGCCTATTTACCCCATCTAAAATAAATACTATGTTAGCCTCATCTAAGGCATTATCAAAGTAGGAGGAAGCTTCTAACATTCAAAAAGTGACATAAACTAGTTTATAGATATGTAACTATAGGGTAATACATACATTCTGTAGATGTGCTTTCCCTGCATTTTCTGGATTGCACTATGCCTGCAGAATGACAATCCAAAATGCTTTGGAGGAAAGAGTCCTCATTTTCAGGAAAATTCTACTGGAATAAGCAGAAATTGAACTTTTCTGATAACTACATCTCTGTAATTCTAACCTTTCACCATATAGTCCGACACCCATATTATAGGTTTTGGTCTCTGAACTGAAATTAATACAGTATACACTAATATCTTTATTTTCAGTGTATGTCCTCAGTTACATTTCTTCTTTCATTTCTGCACACAGATTTTGAGTCAGCTGTCACAAATTTGGTATCCACTATTGTTCTCTGTTGGGTGAAACAAGTATGTGTAGTAGCAGTTTTTCAGGAGGGTCTCTATGACTGCACTACTGAGGTTCCTTGGGAGCAAAGACTTTTACCTTCTTAGTATTATTCTGGAACATAGTGGAATAACTGTGTATCTGTGGACATACTTGGCTCATAGTGCTGGAAAATCCCTCTGCATGACAATACTTTGGTTCTTCTTATTGACAAAATACTGTGAGAAAAACATTGAGAGATTGAGTGAGAAAAACATTATAAGAAAAATATTGTCCTGCATTCCCTAACTTAGGAAAAATTTGGCAGCCAAAACTGGAAAGCTGTACTGAAAGAGAGAAAGAACAGGAACTGTATTTACCTACAAAACAAATAGGAAATAATTACTTTCTCTTCATAAAAAGAATAAAAAGAGTCCTTTTTTTTTTCACCTTGGTAGTGCTGATTTATCAGCAGTGTCTGGCTGCTGGTGTCACATTATTTTCTTCAGTTGGGCAAGTGCAACTGTGGATTGCAGTGCAGCCTGAGCTGGATCTGAGAAACGAAATTGAATGAAAACCTAAACACAATTGTGCTGGACTGCACTTCAGTTGGAAGCATTTCCTGATTAAGTTGGAACCTGGCCTCACAGAACTATTGCCTGAGATCAGCTGGATATGAGATGAAGTGGAAGTGAAAAATAGGAGGCAGAAATAGGTTAAGCTGGTCTTGCCTCAGAGACAGCTGTATCAATACTTCACAGTCCTGCTTCATCACACTCTAAAAATGTGCCTCACCAGTCTGGCCATGTTATTGTTACAGTCCTTAATACTTGATACAAAAATCAATGACTGTTCTTCACACCTCATGAATAAGTGAGCTTAAAATCTTTGTAATCTTTTTTTTTTTTTTTTTTTTAATTGGTAAGGCTAATGATTTCTTTTTTCCCATCGCCCTAGTTGTGTCTGCCCTGAATAAGGCATGGTGTGTGAACTGCTTCGCTTGTTCAACTTGCAACACTAAGTTAACCCTCAAGTAAGTTTATGGATAAGTGTGATGTCATCAACACATAGCAGTAGCTCTTTTCAAAGTGTAGATGTTGCTACAATGTAGCTGTTACCGTATGAAAAACATGTAAGCAGTACTGAGGAAATAAGTGCCTCTTTCTTCCTCTTGCTTCACTTAGTATTTTCCATCTCTTTCAGCTGTCTCTTCAGTCTTCCTTCTGTTAGTCTTCCTAACTCTTTTCCTTTTCCATGCCTTATTTTCTCTTGTTTAACTCTAAAGGGATAAGTTTGTTGAAATTGATCTAAAACCTGTCTGCAAACACTGTTATGAGAAAATGCCAGATGAATTTAAGCGACGACTTGCCAAACGGGAACGTGAAGCAAAGGATAAAGAGAAGCAGAAAAAGAAAAAGCCAATCTGTTTGTAAACTTCTTTTCCTTCTCACCGCCACCTCGGCTCCTTTCTTCTTTGGTTAGTCCTAAGGATGCTTTTTTTTGTGCACTTTTGCATGAACGTATGTATGGCAGTCAAAACCAAAACATCTTTCACGCAACTGCAACTTGAAATACTAACTTGTTATTCCATTATCTTATGTTTAGTCTACAGTTAGGTTTGAAAGGCTTTCTAAATCACACAGTTAATAAATATGAGCTTTTGGGTAAAATCTGCATAACTTAACAGGGTATTGTAATTACTGTCTACAGCGTATATAACTTGTAAAAGTAACTTAATGTATTTGTATAAATTGGGGGGTTAATTCTTTGCTTGTGCGCATTTAATACAAGATTTTTTTTTAATTCTTTTTTTCACTATCTCATCTGCTAAAAACTTTGTCCGTTTCTTTTGCTTTGTTGTTTTAGGAATAAATTTGTTGAGTTTGATATGAAGCCTGTCTGCAAAAAGTGTTATGAGAAGTTTCCTCTAGAGCTGAAGAAAAGACTGAAGAAATTAGCTGAAACTTTGGGAAGGAAGTAAAGACTTAATCTGCTCTCCTCTTCCTTTGTGGAAATCTTACAGATATTCCTTGGTGGGGAGAGGGGAGTTGCTGCTTGGAGGCTGCAGTCAGACAAAAACTGCTGATGCATGCCTTCTATCTACCCAAAATATATTAAGATTCTCTGTTCTCTATACAGGTATGCTTACTTGTTGACAAACAGACTATACTTCCAAAATAAATACCAGCTCACCTGTAAGATTTCTGACCAAAAATGCCATTGTACTGATGCAGGTGGCCCATTCTGTACGCTAATTTTCTGTGGAACTCTTCAGAGAGAGAATATTTGCTTGTGAACACCACCTGTGAAAACGAACTTTGCAAATATGCCCAACTTTAGGGACGTGTATTGTCATTTATGTTTGTGAGAATATTAATCTTCATATTAAGCATGCAGACAAAACTTGCCCAGTTCAAGTGATTTAGGCAGGAAACCAGTATACTTTGTCTCATGGAAAAATTCACAGTTGGATTTCAGGCCAAGTCATCTCATTAAGGAGCCTTGTTTCAGAAAGTTTGAAAACTATCAGATTTCTAAATATAGCCACTGTACAAATGACATACATAAAGTGATAAAAATTATAGATTATGCTTACATGATGAATGTTTCTACATCAGGCTTAGCATGAGATACTCACATAAAAATGTATTCCTATTGCAAGAAATGAGCATACTTAGAACTACTTGAATTTTGCTATATTCCACTTAAAATAACACATTAACTTCTATATATGCTTTTGCATTCTATTTACTTTTTGTGCCTTATTCTGCTGGACCATACATAACAGTGTACCATTAAATATATATAGTTTTGTATTTTATTTCATATTTTTATGCAGAAACTATATAGAAGGTATTTTCAAAAGATAACATACTTTGCCTTAATTATACAGGATGCAAGAAGTATTTTATTTGAAATGTGAACACCTGCATTTAAAATTTAGCTTACAGACGTCATTGTTTTTCAGCACAATGCTGAAAATGCGTATTTCAATTAACTGGCAATATTACTTTTACACCTCTGAGTGTAAATATGCAAGGTTTGATCCTGCTAGGATCTACTTCTTTAGCCATCCTCAAGGACTAAGCTTACAAATAATCAAAATTCTTTATAATATACATTTAATTGTTTTATACTATTGACTTCTGTCCATGCTAATTTGTTTTATTTTTCCCTGTCTTATAGAAAATACAGCTACTTAGGTCTTCTTGATGGTACGAAGTATGCAAACATTTTATTTTTTTTTTTTTTACTTTTGTACATTAGTGACTTAAACAGGTTTTATGTAATCATGGGAAGTAAAATTTTCTTTCCTCTTTATGAAAAATTAGTTACTTTAAAACATCTGCTTTCCTGTGTCATCAATAAAGGCCATGTTATTAAATCTTGTATTGCCTCTCTGAAATAAATGCTTGAGATGGGTGGGAAAGCAGTAAGGCTGTCTTGGATCCCTGAGCTTTTACCTGTGACTATGTAAATACTTCCTTATTATCCTGATTTAAAGGAGACATTTACCTTTCCTAAAGGCATATGTCTGTATGTAGTTCTAAGGTTCATAAAAGAAACCACAGTTTGTTTCATAAAGAATAGCTTGATTCTTCTGGATATTTTCTGAATTGGCACAATCACTAGGTTTTCCTAAAAGAAAGTATCCTGTCTGAGTGTAAAACATACACCCTCCTGTTAACTTTTTCTCTCTTGTTTTCACTGTAATGAAACTATCACCCCAAATTTCCAGATTATTGCTAGGTAGGATATTTTTTGACTATTTTATCCTACATAATTATTGAATGCCATAACCTCCATAAATGTTTTCCCTGACCCTGTTGTAGACTATGAAAGCTTAAAATATTAAAATATCAAAAATTGTTTACTTAACTAGCGCAGTAGCCCTGTTGGAATTTTGGACTGTGCCATGGATATAAGTAGACCACACTCTTGCTTCCTCCTGAAGTTATAACTGACTTCTACGTTTTCATGTTACACCAACCTTCAGCCTTTGTGTGCCCAGCCTTACTGCTCAGAGTTGGGAAGGGTCACTAGCCCCAAAGCTAAATGGCAAGACCTGGCTCATATCCACGTTGCTCAGGGTTACATCCATCTGCAGCACAGTGGCCTCAGATTTCCTCTCCAGTCTGGTGGCCCTTGGGGCCTGACACAGGCTGGGTTTTCCCATTTCCAAATTCCTGATGGTGAATGCTGTGCTACAGTTCACCAAGGCAGCACCTTCTATTTCGTGAACTCTATCTAGTGTGTCTATGTCAGACCCCACGATGTAGCACTTAAAGCATCTGAGAGTACCTGAGGGTTCAAAGCCTGATGAAGCATGGAAAAATGTTGGTTGGAAGGGGCCACTAGAGATAGCTAGCCCAGCCATCTGCTCAGAGTGGGTCTAACTTCACAGTTGCATCAGTGCAGAAGGTCTTGCTTAGCCAAACTGAACATTACCATGGCAAGGAGGTTTCACAGGCCTTTGTGGGTAGTATGTTCCAGTGCTTCATCACCCTTATGGTGAAAATATTATTACTGGAGTCCTATACCAAGTGGAGAGTTCCCCAACTCCATAACTGCTCTCTTGGGAGCTGTCTTTGGCATGAAGTGTCATTGGTATAATACCCCTGGACATTGTCATGAAGAGGATTAGTTAAAAGCTATTGCAAAGCAGAGCCAGGGAGCAAGCTAGCAATTAGGCAGCTTGGACAATTACACATCTAGTGTTGAAGCTCACTTCCTGGCCTGAAGTATTACAAATATTTTGTGTAGCTGCACATACTTTCCTAAAAGAGGCAGAGCCTAGTACTGTTTTTCTACCCATGACTCTGGTAAGGTCTGTCAAGGAATCTGTGAGCCTGGCATTTGAGAATGGATGCCTCAGAAGCTTTGTCCCTTTCTGCTGCATGGATCAATTATGCATGGGCAAGAGAGGTTCCTTTAGAAAAAGGAAGCAACAGTAGGGAGCACTCCAGAGAGCCCAGCGGATGTCGCTGTAGGGGGAAGAGCTGAGCCTAAAGCCTTTCTGGTGCCGGCAGTGGCACGCCCTGTGCTCAGTTCCAATGGACAGGCAGTGAGCTGGGCTGGGCACAGTCAGGTTGCAGGGACAGCTCTCAAGCCAGTGCTGTCCTGCCCAGCGCTGCGACCATCAGGGACAATATAGGGGGTGCCACTTCCACAGAGATGGGTGAGACAGTGACCACTGCCAAAGTACTGGACCTGGTCTATATGAAGGCAACTTCCCATGCCTGCCCATCAGATGAAGTACAGTAATAGTCTCCAGTGAGTCAAGTAAACTCTGATGTTCTCCTCTGCACCAGCACCAACACTTCTATTAGTTAGCCTGGCAGGTGCAGATAATAAATTGTTTGATAATCCCACCTCCAGGCACACCATTAAAAAGTACAGAAAGAGAGAAAAAAAAAAAAAAAAAAGTGGGATTAAATCCAAAGTCTAAATAAATCACCATTAACAGAAGAAAGAATAAAAGAGATGATTAATTCTTTCAGTCAAGGTCTTACATGGATGTTGCTGGTCTTAAAAAAAACTTGGCTATGTTTCCTTATTATTCCTACAAAGAAGGTAAGACTTGTGAGGCTGTCGGTATATTTTGGGTGTAGCAGGAATCCTGTGACTGTTATTGGATTGTTTGAGATTGAGAACTGGAGAAATTTTTAATTACACTTCTTCAGAAACATGGCCCAGTGGCCTCATTTTGACCAAAGCATCTGAACTGGCAGGAAAGATGGCTAATTCCAGTGAGTAGAATCCAAGCCTTCCTCCTGGGAATTTGACCACAGGGCTCATCCTCAAGCCACCAAACCCGTAAAACTACAACTTGCAAGTCTGTCCTCCTTGAGGGCTGCTGGTTCATCCTTTAGTCCATGTTCCCAGCTGTGTTTTAGAGCTTAATTACTTAATTATATTATCCACAGTGCCTGGAAAAAAAGGCTTCTCACCACAGCTGCTACAATATTTGGAGACTCATTTTCTAGAGCATTGGATCTCAGTAAGAAGGCCCTTATGCTTTACAGATTATAGTTGCTCTGAACCACAAAGTATAGAATCATAGAATATTACAGGTTGGAAGGGACCTTAAAGATCTAGTCCCAAGCCTCTGCCATGGGGGATACTTCCCACTAGGCCAGATTTCTTAGAACTCCATCCAACCTGGCCTTGAAAACTGCCTGGGATGGGGCACCCACAAACTCTCTGGGCAACCTGTGCCAGTGCTTCACTACCATCACAGTGCAGAATTTCGTCCCTGTATCTAACCTAAATTGCCTCTCTTTTAATTGTAGCCATTACTCCTTGTCCTATCACTACAGTTCCAGACTGAGTCGTCTCCTGCTTCCCTGTAGGCCCCTCAGATACTGGAAGGTTGCTAGGAGGTCTCCATGGAACCTCCTCTTCTCCAAGCTGCACAGCCCCAGCTTCCTCACCCTGTCTTTGTAGAGGAGATGCTCCAGTCCTCCTATCAACCTCGTGTCTCTCCTCTTGATTTTGCTCCAACAGTTCCATGTCCTTCTTACAGTGAGGGCGCCAGAACAGTTACTTAGCTTTAGGTAAAAATTCATTATCTAAATATACCTAAATATATATGTATATATATAGTGTATTATTAATATATTATCACCATATGTATTTTTATGTATTACTGAGGTGAGTTTATTGTAGTTTTAGGTGAGAAAATGCTAACACTTAGTATCTCACAACTCTCCGTGACAGCCTTTCTATCCCTGCTTCACCCCCTGCCGCCCCGCGCGCATGCGCAGACCCAGCCAGGCCCCGCCCCCCGGCCGTTGATTTGGGGGCGGGAGCCGGGCACGCGCTGGGGCTGCGCGCGCCGCACGGCTGAGCGGGAACTTGCGTAACGCGCGGCGGCCGCGTCGCTCCTGCGCTTCCTTCCTCCTTCCCCCTCCTCCCCTCCTCTTTCCCTCCCCTCCTTCCCTCCTCCTTCCCCTCCGCAGGCGCCGGGCCAAGGCCGTCGAGCCGGCCGGGAAGGCGCGTTCCGCCGCGACAGAGGTCGGGCGCGGCCTCCGCCGCCGCGGAGGCGCCATGATGAGGCGGACGAAGCCCGAGGTGGAGCGCTACGTCGCCTCCTTGCAGGCCGCGGCTCGGTCCCCCAGAGAGGTAAGCGCGGCCTCGCGTTGCCCGCCCTCGCCGGGCCCGTTGGGGCGCTGAGGCCGCTCCGTGCGGCCGGTGTGCGGCCCCATCCCGCGCCCGCCCCGCGTGTCCTGAGGCACCACCGCCGCCCCCCGCGCCGCGGGGAGGCCTCGCTGCGCACGGGCCGGGGGTCGGCTGCGCTCACTGCCCCTGGGCTGGGGGGCGGCTGAACTCGGCGAGCTCCCCGCGGTGCTCCCCGAGTTCGGTTTTGGGGCTTAGTCTGCTTGGCCCGTAGTTGTCCGTGGCGGTAAGAGGAAAAAGGATCCCTCTCTGGAGGGATGTCTTTCTGGAGACACTCAAACCCCACCTGGACGTGCCTGTATCGCCTGCCCTAGGTGACTGAGCCGTGGCAGGCTGTTGGACTAGATGATCTTCAGAGGTGTCTTCCATTCTTGACTGTTCTGATTTTCTCTGAGTTATCGTGTCTTTGGGAGTATTTCTGAGTGCGTAATTGCTCAGGGTCTCTGTAAATCGAGTGAGGTAGGGGAGGCTGAGGAAGGGCCAAGGGGTTTCGCATACGGGAGGTGCTTTCCCTAACTGGGAGCAGTGGTATACTAGAGCTGTGCACCTATATTTTACAGCTGGTAAGCCCTAGTGTAGTTTTAAAGAGTCCACCCGTTCTCTGAGTACAGACTTAGGTTTTGTGAACGTTTAGTTCCCGTTTCGAGTTTCGTTTCTTCAGAAGAATCTAAACAAGGAACTTTGGAGTACTTTCAGTTTTATGTGATGTGTCATTAGTATTCTTTTCTTTGTAGCAGTATTAGGAGGAACTGGGAAAAAAATAATCTTTCTATTGTATTTTAGTAACTGGCTAGGAGGATAAAGATCTCTGCATGACTTGTTACCATTTTTCATTGTATCTGGAAGAGGATCACAGTCTGATTTGATTCATGGGAGCTATTTAATCCTGAAAGATCCTGTTCTACTGCTCTTGAATTGATTTTTTTTTTTTTAGTTAGAATATTCAGCACTGTGTTGTATAGTATGAATACATCCATGTTCACTGTTATGCAGCAGGGCCTTTATGCAGGCGTTGTGTACATCATCCTTATTTGCATCTTTCCGAGCAGCAACAGAGTTGTTCTGTGACTTAATTGATTTGAGTGCTGTTTAGAGCAGGCAATGTCAAGGGCATGACTCTCAGAATCATAGGTGCTCTTGAATTGTTTTGATATTCCTACTGAACTCAACAACAAAATAAATCCTCTCCTGTTGCACTTAAGACTAACTGGTTCATATTTACTTGTTTCATTTTTTAAAAAAATAAGTAATGCTTATAACTAATTCTATAAGCACAGTCACTGGTGGAGAATGTTACTGATTTTCCTGTTGTGTTGATTTAGGGAGAGGAGTGCTTTAAGGCTGCAAAGCATTTATTTTGAGGTTTCTTTTCATCCTTGTGTAAAAGAAGATGCCAACTGCAGCTCCATTCTAACATACTTAAGTTTCCCTTTTATAACAGGCTTCAAAAATGCAGTCTGGAAATGAGGTATCCTAGGAGGCCTGCTTTAATTTTTATCTGCTTCTTAAAATTTTTCATGAATAACACAGATGAGGGAGGGAGACTTATAATTCAAGTGATTTCAAAATGTACACACTTGTTTGGAATCAGATTTAACTAGCTCCAGTATTTCTTGGTTCAAGAGCAGAATTGTTTTTGATGGATATGGAGAGCCAAAACTTTAAATTTGTCTAGTTTCCTTCTACTTTTTTGCTTGTAACTTTGTCAGTTCTTTAACTCCTTTCACTTTTCCTCCTGATCATGCTTCTGCCACCTTGGCTTGTTACTTTCTTGTTCTACCTCCCAAAAAATACCTTTGGAGATGTTTCACCTCTTGCTCACATTAAAGTTATTTTAGTCAGAAATAAACCACTGCATAAATACGTTTCTTACCCAAACTGAGAATGACTCAAGCAAAAGTTGCTTTTTCCTCAAGTATACTTAAATAGTAGTGTCTAGTGACAGTACACTACAGTAGGGCTAAATGGCACATCTCTCTTGATTTGTAGAATATCTTTTTTCCTTGCTACATTGCAAAGGAATAAGCTAAATGTAGATGACTCTATTCTACTCTTTAATGAATGATGTATGAAATACCACGTACATAAAGACTTGTTGTTTTCTCTTGTAATCTGTTTCTTGTAGCCTTTTTATAGCAAAAACTTCTATTCTTTTCATTCTTAACCTATATCTTGCAGAAACCCTTATATATGATGAGTGGATTTGAGCTGATAATGAGTCGCCAAATTCCATCACTTGAGTGTTAGGCATTGTTAGGGAATTACTTTTAAAGTACCAAATGTCTAAAGTGTGTTTGTTATGGTTTTTCTCCTTCAGAAATCGATGAAAGGATTCCTCTTTGCTAAGCTGTATTTTGAAATAAAAGAATATGAACTTGCTAAAAGGTACTGTGCATTGATGGACATTTTTTATTTTTTTTTGCTCTCTAAAGTGTAAAAGAAAAGCTATGTTTATATGAAGTAGACCAGAGAAACCAAGATGAATATCATGCTGCTTTAAGCTAGCAATCAGTGTTGACATTGAATGCTATTTAGACCTTTGTAAAACAGTAATTTAAAAGACGATTAGTTTATGTCATACTGAAAAAACTTACCTGGCTGAATTGGCTGGGTTTTTGCTCATTGTATTAAGTAGTTCTTACCATTTCTACAAACTCCTGCTTGTTTTTTTTAATCAACAGAAATACAGGCTGGTGAATAAGTAGCGTTTGTACAGGTAGAAACCATGTTGCTGCATACTTAAAGATCCTGACAGTGTCTGGAACAGAACACGTCTATACTTCTGTGGTCTGGCCAAATCATCTAGAACAAACTGGATCTCTGTGTCCTGTATGGCAGATAAAGTTGCCATAAGAGCTTGGGTGGGAAGGAGGAGTGTTACTGAAAAATACTGGTCAAGTAACTGACTTTTTTTCCCCTTCATAGATATATATCTACATACCTCAATGTACAAGAGAGAGATCCCAAAGCACACAGATTTCTTGGACAAATTTATGAAGCTGAGGATAACATAGAAAAAGCTTTTGGGTGTTACAAGGTAAGTACTACATTCATCCCTAATGTTCTGCTTTATTCATTTATAAATGGATTTCTAAAACCCTTCTATGGCTGAACATTCTCAAACCCATAGAAGAAAACATACTCCTGAGAAAACTGTGTCATACATGTTTGACAATGGAAAGCACATGAAGCACTGCAGAGAGGATTCTGCTCTTGATGTCGCTTGCTTCTGTAGTATATTTTGAATATTTTCTTTTTGCTTCTTTGTTTTTTTTTCTGGACTTGATCTTTTTGCTACCTGCTGTTAAGTTCTCCCCAGGTCATGCACTGCCTCTTGGACTACTATTGTAGAATCCTGTAATGCAAACTGTGATGACAACTGGAGTTTAGTTGCGACTAGAAGACTGTAGGCTTACTGTGGGTTTTTGTTTGGTGGGTGTTTTTTTTGGTTTGGTTTTGTTTTGTTTTTTGAAGAGGGCAGGTGCAGAAGGGAGGGACAAATCTTAATTTTGATTAGGCAAGCATAAATGTCAAATTTCCAGTTGGGTTCCCTTTGTTCTGGTTTTGGAGAGAAAGATTGCTGAGACATCTGGCCAGTACAACTCTATGTATGTAGTACTACTATAGTTCTTCAACTGTGTCTTAATTTTTTTTTAAATTTTTACATCTGACTAGACTAGAGGTCCTTATAGTCCTGCTGTCCATGTATAGCAGTAGCTAGTGACAGATGCAGAGGAAATGGTGTTTACATTATGTCTTGTGCTTTTCTGAATTTCAGCAGTTCTGTTTGAGCACTGTAAACTAGCAGTGGCTTGTAGAATTTCACTAACGTAAATAGCTGGGTATGTTTGTGGGGGTGTAACTCTTACCTGTTCTACATGAATCATAAGTTATAGTTGCTTTTTTTTTTTTTTTTTTTTTTTTTTTTTTTTTTTTTTTTTTTTTTTTTTACTCCTGTATCTGCATGGGGAAAAATAGCGTTCTGTAGAGTTGAACCCAACACAGAAAGATCTTGTATTGAAGATTGCGGAGTTACTATGCAATAATGACATCACTGATGGAAGAGCAAAATATTGGGTTGACAGAGCTGCTAAGCTCTTTCCTGGAAGCCCTGCTATCTACAGGTTGAAGGTAAGTTCAAAATTACCTGTGTTCAGTGGCTTGAACAAACTTTCAACAGCTGTCTGCAGTGCCTTTTGCATGTCACCTCAAGCAAAACTCTTTCTGGCTAAATTATTTCAGCGTCTTTAATATTAAAACTCTTAGACATTACACTCCTTCTAGTCTGACAGTTTTTGTCCAGTTTAAAGGAAGCTGCAGCTGCATGCTCTCATACCCTTTCTAATATTTCAAGTTTAATCCTCTTCCAAAATGCTGAGAGATTGTTATTTATCACAGTCAAGAAGTTAAAGACTAGATAGGCGTCACTTGTTCTTTCTGTTGTGTCACTGGCAGGAAGGTAGCCAATCTGCGAACTCAGACTTTCTTGCTTTACACTGCTTTTTTGTTTTTAAATCTGTATTATGATCATTTCTACAGAGTGTGAGAAATGCTGTAATTCTCAAATATCTTGTAAATACTTTGAGCCATGCAAATGTCACTTTTGCACAGGTGTATTAATTTGTTTAGCTGGGCAGCAGCCACATTGAAATTGCAAGGTGTCTGGGGTTTTTTTTCACCAAGATAGTCTATAGCATGGTCTGCTGTCACTGAACCAAATGTTTTGAGAAACATTTCTTACTCTTGGTAAGAGGCAAATTCTTCTGAGGATTTTTCTAATGTGGTAGTCACATACATTTTAAAATATTTGAGTATTTCATCAAACTTCATGTAATACCTGAAAGCTATTAAGAGTGCTCCAGCTAGAGTGATGTAGTCTGTGTCGTGGAGGAAAGAATGTTGTCTAGTACTGCAGTTGCTCAGAAGACTGATGTGGGAAATGAAATATTAATGTGTTGCCTTCATGTTTCAACAGGAGCAGTTACTGGACTGTAAAGGCGAAGATGGGTGGAATCAGCTTTTTGACTTGATTCAAGCAGAACTTTATGCAAGACCAGATGACGTCTACATAAACATCAGACTAGTTGCGCTCTATCGTTCAAATAACAGATTAAAGGATGCTGTGCTCCACTGTCAGGAGGCAGAGAAGAGAATACCTTTGCAGTCAAGCTTGGAATGGTGTTCCTGTGTTGTAGAGACACTTGAGGTGTTTAATCATATTTTGATCCTGTGGTAGTCTTCCATATCTTTTTACCTGGTCTATTTCTCTTAGTGTCCTTATTCTGACAGCTATTTCTCAAGGGATTTAACTCCTTCAAATGCAAGTCTACTGAAACCAGTGGAATTACAAAATACTTCTTGTTTTGGTTTTTTTGTTGTTGTTTTTTTTTTTTTAATTGGAATTTTCTCCCTAAAATTAACCTTTATAGAGCTATTGAATTTCTGACTTCAAAAGCTGAGCTAGACACAGCAGTTCCATTAGGGATAAAATTGCTCGAGCAAATAGTTCCCTGGAACTTTGCTGCTGAAGAATATGTTAAGGTCTCACCTGTGAAACTGGATTATGCAATAAATGCTACTAGTGTATTTTGGAGAAGTACTGCCCTTGTCTTCATGGAAGGATGACTGTTCCTTATCCTGTGATGAACTTTCTTCTTTAGGAATATCTGGAATCTTTACAAGACTTGGAGTCTGATAAAAATAACTGGAGAACTATCAAGAAAGATCATCTGCTGGCCTATTCCAGCTTTGTCAAACTGACACTTTCTTCTAGAGACATTCAGGAATGCAGAGAGGCACTTGAAAGGTACCGTTTAAACTTATCTGTAGAAAGAAAAAGCCCTCTAAGAATGATTTAGGCTTACATAACATCTACCAAGCTTCTGTTTAACAGCTTGTTTTTGGATGGGAGAGGAGATTCTCTGTAATGACTACCAAGAGAGGTTCTTACTGGGTGTGAACCCCAAGCTGTCTTTTGACAGATGTTTGAGTGGTCAGCACACAGCCATAGAGAAGACTCATTTATATCCTGGGTCTTGGTACCTTCTTTTCCTTAGGTTAGAACAATTGTTCTGTACTTCAGCAATTGACTAATCCAGATTTCCCTGGCAATTGGAAAAAAAAACACTGGCCCAATGAATTCCAATCTAAACAAAGGAACAAAAAAAAGTCAAACTGAAAAGCCAAAACTACCTCTTATGTATCAGTTTTGTCCTAGTTTTTCTATTTTTAAATAACACAGCACACTGCAGTAATTAGGAACTTTGTGTTGTGTAGTATAACTGAAAGGGAGGAAGCCACCTGAAGCAAGCCTCCTTCAAAGAAAACTGGTGGTGTTACAGCTAACTTAAAGGCTTGCCATCTGTGGTGCACCTAGAGTAGTACAAAATAGTGTTTGTAGTCAAAAATTTGATTAAGATCTGTGTTTTTCTTGCCATTATCTTTCTTTTGTTACTGGTTTTTACTAACTTACCTTTGTTTCTTGGTAGTATAATGGCTGTTTTATTGCATTTTGTAAAAGTATTCTTGAGTCTGTTAATCTTGCATGAGTATTTGAAGTAGTACAGAATGGATGAGGAATATTTAATACTGAGGTATGTTTTATTTTTCTCCTCTAACATTGACCATGTTGGGTTTTCTGCTTCTGATGTATTAGAGCATTTTGAGATATTCTTGGGATGATGTTCTTGAGATGAAGCACTTGCAGATCATGGCAATGGTAACAGCCATTATAATCTTGTTCAGCAGCTGAAAATTTGTTTTAACTGTTTTCTGGAAACCCTCCAGAGTGGGGATTGTATAGTAATCTACAGGTACTAGAATTTCTGTAGTACCTTCTGTTTTTGAAGAGCCGATTAAACAGTATTTTGGACCTTTCTAATAGTGAAAAAAGAAAGGGCAGAGTCAACAATACCTCCTGTTTGTTTCTAAATCTGCAGTAGTGAACAAGTTTATTCACATGGTTCAGGATGAAAGTTTTAAAAGCTGTGCAAAAATGTGATGAAAAAGACTATAAGTATCTATGTGATACTTCAGTAAACTTGAGGGCTTTGGGCACTTGAGGCAATTGTACTTTCTAGTTACTTGGGTTTAAGCACATTTAAGAACATTGCCATTGACTCATGAAGTTACTTAATTCACAGTTAAATAGCATGAACCAAAATCAGCTACTGTAGCTTTTACCAGGACTCTATTTAGAATAAGTCTTCTCTGCATTTTAGTTTTGATCGTGCACTTCAGTCAGTAAAACCATATGTGAGTGTGGCTGATGAGTTGTCTCGTACCTATGTGGAGATGAAAGGACAGCTGTACATGCATGCTGGAGCTTTGCTGCTGAAAATGGCCGAAGACAATGAAGCACAGTGGAGAGCTATGTGTGAACTGGCAGCGTTCTGTTATCTCCTGAGTTTCCAGGTAAGTGATTTTTCAGTCTTAAGCCTTTAGTTGATGCTTTTCTTGACATTTTCTAGCTGTGCATGTGTTGAGTTCCTGTACTCCTATGATGAACTAGTATTTGTGTATCTAAAGGAGATCTGTGTCCTCACTCAACAAACCCTCGTCTTTCAACCCTCGCCTTGTTTAAAAGTTTCAAATTCAGAGGATACCAATAGGGTAAAAGTATACCTTCAACTGTTCCCCTTGCCAGAGTAACCTGATTCTTAAGTATTAGTGCATTTATTTCCTGCAGTATATTTTCTTTTACATAATGCAACAAATACACATTGAGTGTCTCCTTCTACTCCTATAGGGAGGGAAGGAGAGGAATTGAGTAGTTCCCACATACTTGTTGGATAGACAAAATAATTTAAAAAATCCAACCCAATATATGTACAGCCCAATATATGTACCTTCAGAATGAATAATGCCTGTTTTCCTATAGCTTCCGAATGCTAAAAAGAAGCGTTTTTCCTAATGTCTAAGATTGATTTAAGTGTCCTGCTCTTACTGTGGAAAAACCTGTAACAATTTTCTCCTTACTTCACCAGGTTCCTAAACCAAAGTCAAAACTCATAAAGGGGGATCAAACTGGACAAGATATGCTAGAAACGTTGGCCTGTGATCGAAAAAGCCAGTCTGGTAATAAAAAAATAGCTGCATTGTTTCATTTTAGTGCTGCAGATTTGCTATAAAGGCTAAGATTTGTTAAAGAACACATTCGTGTATCTTGAAGCATTATCACTCCAATGCATAGTAAAACCATATTATAGATTCTGACTACATATGTAAAACAAAACAGTAGTTTGGTTCTGACACCTAAAGTTATTTTTCTCCTCTTAAGCATGCTGGTAGAGTGTTGTTCTCTTTGTTTCAATAGTGGTTGGGTTTTTTCCTTGTTTTTGACTTTCTAGCCTGCTAAGGTAGAATTTAGCTTTTATTGTCTGTTAAATCTCCTGGAAATGGCTTCTGCCTGCTGATGTTATTTTGCAAGTATTGCTAGCCCCAAGAGGGAAAGAAAATATTAGTTTGTTTCCCTGATCTTTTCATCTTTTCACTTGTTCATCAGCTTTGTTCTTTGTGCTGCCAAGCACAGACAGTGTTTCAGCCTACACAATTCTTAGAGGGCCTGGATGAAAACAGATGAACCTGCTAGACATCAGGCTCATTTACTTCAGAATGAATTTTGTTAATGCAGAGTTCTGCTTGTATTACAGCTATTTATCTTAAGGTCACTTGCAATACCCTTAGAACAGTCATGGTTCGAGGGCTTTGTTTTCCTTAAGTACTGGATTTACGAATTCTTTGGGATTGTTGTCACTAAAAGCTTGGAAAGCCTATGTGCTGAAACACTGACCTAATTACAGGGAGAATGTAGCTGAATGGTCTGTAGGTTTCATAAGGGGAAATCCTAATTCCCGTCCAGCCTTCAGCAGCAAAGAGCAGTCCAGCATAGCAAATACTGCTTTCCTCATGTTCACTTTATTTATGTGAAGTGATATTTTTGTTTTCTAGGTCATATGCTGCTGAACTTAAGTCATGGCAAGCAAGACTTCTTTAAGGAGATTGTGGAATCATTTGCAAACAAGAGTGGCTCATTTGCATTATTTGATAGCCTGTTTGAGAGTGGAGCTTCTAGGGAGAGATCTTTTATTGGCACAGATGATATTGGAAATGTCAGTACACAAGCACCAGTGCAAGTGGAACTTCACAAATACGATATCGGTAAGAGATGTTGCTTTCTGAAACTCAACACAGGTTTGTGTACCAGAACATCTTCTGGTACGCAAATGCTTGTGGAAGGAGTAGGTACGCAAATACTTGTACTGCAACAAAAGACAAATACCTGGAATAGCTGTCCAAAGTTGCCTTAATGTCATAGGAAAGACTTATACTTAATTACAATGTAAAGAGGTGCTACTTTAGTAATAACTTAAGGATTTTTGGAGAAGTAAATAGGTTTGCTAAATCAGTTCTCTACTGGACTGAGTAAGGAGAGATTGGAAATGATGAGAGTCATCCCCTCCAAAGCTTAAGTGGTTGATGGCTTTGAGCTCTTAGATGAACTTGGTATCTTCAGCTATACTGAAGTTGGTAACCCTTCGTTTGTGAAACCTGGAATCTTGATGCTCATTAGTCTGTAAAGCATCTTTGGCCACTCTGACAGAGTGAAATGTGAAACCCAGCTTTGATCGATCAGATAGTAGTATTGAGGGCTTGCAGGAAGCTGACATTTGCATCCAACCTTGTTTTTTCTGTAGGTGCCATTCGATTGCACAATGGCAGTCTCCAGCACCTCGTGTGGCTCGGCTTGCAGTGGAACTCCATGTCAGTCTTACCTCCCATGCGCAAATGGTTAAAACAGCTTTTTCACCTGCCCCAAGAAACATCAAGACTTGAGACAGATGCTCCTGAATCTATTTGCCTATTAGACCTTGAAGTAAGCGAACTTTCAAGTTCTTTAAGGTGTACCATACAAATTAAGATTTTGTAATTAATAACTTTAATTTATTTTTTAAAAACAGGTATTCCTACTTGGGGTGGTATTCACTAGCAACTTGCAACTGCAAGAGAAGTTTAATTCTCACTACAGTGCACATCAGCCTCAATTCTTACCGTTGCCAATATGCAAACAACTCTATACTGAAAAGCAAAGATCCTGGTGGGATGCTGTTCGTACTCTTCTTCAGAGAAAATCAATGTAAGGCGTTTTCAGTTTGGAGATGTTTGATCAAGCCTTTTAGGCAATGTCTGCAACACCAGCTTGGATTGTCCCTGTTGGACGTATTTTTCACATTGAAGCCTTTTTGCAGTAGGGATTTGATATGCTTGAAAGATTTCTGTAAATGGAATTTTCATTTCTAACAATGTATTTCTAACCTAGAGGCAAGTTGGGACTTAAGCTTCAGTCTGTATTCATCAAGTAAACAGATGTGAACAGATGAAAACCAGAAAATACTAATCAAGCAATGTTTCTTCTGATATTCAGACCAGGAACTGCAGCAAAGCTGAGGCTTATTGTACAGCATGGCATAAGTACTCTGCGAACACTGGAGAAGCATGGCCTTCAACCTGCCTTAATCATACACTGGGCAAAAAGCTTGCAGAAAACAGTAAGCTGGGATTATTTTTAAATACATGGAAGTCAAAATGTTTTTCTTTATTTTCTAAGTTATGAATAGACTTGGGGGATGGGGGATTGGATTAATGTATATTATTAAGAGCAGCTGATTATTTTATCAAGCAAATTTGTTGTTCTTGTCACTCTATGAAGTACTTTTGTCTTAAACTGTAGTATTATTTTCTATGTGTATGTTACTTTACATAGCTGCTCTGCTTAGTGTAGGAGAAGGGCTTTGGAGCTCTTGAAAAAAACAGGAGAAGAAATATGTAGGAATAGCATTTTGACTTGAATTTGTTGAAATAATATATGTGTCTATTCTCTTTTATTCACCAGGGAATTAACCTTAACTCCTTCTATGACCAGAAAGAATATATTGGACGAAGTGTCTACTACTGGAAGAAAGTTCTGCCTATGCTGGAAACTATCAAAAAGAAGAGGAGTATTTCTGAGCCTACTGATCCTCTCTTCAAACACTTCCATAGTGTAGACATTCAGGTACAGATTGATTGAGGCAAGGCTGAAGAGAAGGGTCTGTGTCAGAAACATACATAGTTATGGGATTTTTGTCTACCTTGTACTACTTTATGTTTCTATTGTGAATCTCTTAAAGGTGAGATTTGGTAATAATGTTTCATAAAGAGGGAAAATACTCTCCTTATAACTTTAGTTTTACCTTTTAAATAGTTTGTATGATTAGAAGGCACTGAACACCCATGGTACCAACTTTCTTGAAGAAGAATTCTTCGTGTATTTTAAGAAAAAAGATTGTTGTTCCATTGTTAAGTAGAAGTTTTCCTTTGCTTTATTTGTAGGTCTTTCAGGTTGCAGCATATGAAGAAGAGGCACAGATTGCATTTGCTATGTTGGATGCAGTTGATGGCAAAACTGATGATGCTTTATCAGCATTTGAAGCTATTGAGAATGTGGTGTCATACTGGAATCTTGCTGTGGTAAGTTTCTTAAGTTGCATTACCCAGAAATGCTTCTCTTTATTCAGTTTCCTTCTTACTGATACTACTCAATTTGCATCCTGTTCTTTAGATTTTCCAAAGAAAAGCAGAAGAGATTGAAAATGATGTCATGCTGCCAGAAGAACATGAGGAGCATAAAACTTACCTTCTTAAAGCCAAATATTACCTAATGAAAATTATTGCAGAAAGCTCCTCAGATATGTCAGTTGCTGAGAAAGTAAGTAATTCTGCTTTAAAAACTTGTTCCAAGGCATGCAGTAGCTTAGGTTACTGTTCAAAAAGTGAAATCCATTGCATTAGTTAGGTTTTTTTTTAGACCAGGCTTTGTATTAAGGCAAGTTAAATCCTGGGTAACTTCTGTAACCTACCAGATCATGTGGTATCCTGGCTATGCTGTGGATGAAAGTTTTAATGTAAACAAATAGCTTTTGCCATTGTCTTTTAGTTTGTTAGTTTGAAAAAATAAAATAGTTTGTGTGAGTTGTTTTCTTTTGTGAATCCTAACAAATTAAGAGTTTTACTGAAAAAAAAACAAAACACCTCGTATTTATGTAATGAAAGACTTGTGAATTGCTTCTGAATTTTGAATGTAGTTTGTCTTGTTCTGAGGGAGACTTGCAGTCATGACTTGATGTTTGAAAAAACTTTTTAGTTGCCAGTATCTATTGAAACTGTGAGAGAAGTGTTGGATACAGTGATCCAGGAACTTGGTGAGAATGGTGAAGAGGGAAGTCTTGCCTTTAGAAATGGTCTGTCACGAACTGTAGATTCAGCAATGAAGCATTCCACTCCATCACCAACCAAGTTCTCTCTTTCACCAACCAAGACCTACAAGGTATGTGAGCCAGTTACTATTTCAGGGAATTGTTATCTTTTAAGAAAAATTCAAGTGGATCAATTAACTTTTCTTTTCCTAGTTTTCTCCAAAAACTCCTCCTCAGTGGGCAGAAGACCATAAATCTATACTTCAAATGATTTGTCAGCAAGTGGAAGCTTTAAAGGTAAAAATTCCGTCACCATATTTAGTAAAGAACTGTTGGCCTTTTAGTTATGGTAAGGATCTAGTGATAAGAGCGTGGGCTAATTACAGTTCCTAGAATTACTTTCTGTAAATAGCTGCCTGAAATGAGTTCCAGAGTAAATCCTTTTGCTTAAAGCTCCTCTTTGGCACTTGGACAGGAGTGCTGAGGCAAGTTATCTAAGGGACTCTTTCTGTATGTAGAAAGAATTCTGCTTTTATCAGCTTGGTTCTCATCCACTTGATTCTGGCTTTAGAACACAATGGGAGGAGTACTTTGTACTCCATGGACATGTCTTGCATGATCTGGCAGGTACTTTTTGGTGGGGTTTTCTGTTGTTTGTTTGTTTTTGTTTGTTTTAATGAACACCCACCCTCTGGATTGAACATGCTTTTGAATAGCAAAAGGGTGGGAATCATGCCTTATATTTTCTTTGACAAATACCTGTACAATAGATACTTATATTCTTGCTTGGCACTCTGTCTGGACAGAATGAAATGCAAGAAATGAAACTTAATTCCAACACAAATACATCTCATCGGTGGCCTGCTGAAAACTATGGAACTGAGGCAATGCCAGACAGTTATCAGAGAGCACAAAATCTTCATGAAGCTCCATTAACAGGCAAGTTGCTGCAGAATTTTTATCTAAATGCTTAGCTAAATCAAGTAAGACTTTTGAAAATAATGCTAAAATGTTGGAATGATTCACATTAAAAAACTAATTGCTGGGAAGAGTATGTAAAAAACAACATGAAGAAAAGATAGAAGTGTTAACTGTTTTCCTGGTGTTCCATTTTAGTTGCTACCACTGGCCCATCTGTGTTCTACAGCCAGTCACCTGCCTATAACTCTCAGTATCTTCTGGGAACTGCTGCAACCAATGTAACACCAGCAAAGGTGAGAATAAATTTATTTCCTTAAATTGCTTCAAATGATCTCCTGAAAATAAATGACTGGTTTTGATTCTGTACGTAGCTGGATGTAATTGCAGTTCCTTATGCAGAATTCGATGAATTTAAACTGCTAGGGATAAAATGATAATTTGTCTCCCTGTTTAACTTTTGGGATATGGGGTTTGGGAGGAAAAGCTAGAAAAATACATTTTATGTGTGTGCACATTTCTCCTACAGGTATGTATGATAGCATTTAACTATTCTTCCCCCTTAATTATGTGGCAAAAGAAAATGGGGTTTTCAAAGCTCTTTTTCATGAAAAAGAAACCCACTTATTGTGCCCCTTTTCAGTGTTTGTTTTCAAATGCCCATCAAGTTTTAAACTAAGGTAAAACCAGTTTAGGTTTAAACTTGAAAGCATGCCTTTCTTTTAAGAGTCCATGCTACATGGGCTTCAGCACAGTAAGGTTTTGTCCTCTTTGTTACCATAATAAGCAGAGTACTTGTTTTCTGCTTTTTCTTTAGCCTCCTGTCTATGGCATGAACCGACTTACGCCTCAGCCACATCTATATTCATATCAACCACCACCAATGCATACACCACCTCTGCAAAACACTTCTGGTTGTATGTTTTCCCAAGAAATGTATGGCCCACATCTGCGTTTTGATTCTCCTGGTACTGCACTCATTTCTCCTCGTACAGCTGATGACTATTACAACTACAGTGTTCCACAGGCAAGCACCAATCCAACACTGCCTAAACCGGGGTATTTCACAAACCGTTCAGTCACGCCACCCACTTTAAAGCCTGCAGAACCAAAAGCAATGCCTAAATTTGGACCACCAGGAACAGCAGAAGGATCAAAAGCACCTCTGCCAACACCAGCACAGCCAAGTCAGCCGACAACGTTTAAATTTAAACCTAACTTCAAGTCTAATGATGGGGACTTTACTTTTTCTTCTCCCCCTCAAGTTGCACCACAGCCCCTTAATGCACCTTTTAATAGTAGAGAAAGCCTCTTGGATCTTCTAACGTCTGATAAACCTTTACAGGATGATAGATACATTGAGCAAAAGTCAGTTAATGATCCCACAAGCAGTTCAAGAAATATCTTCAATTTTAGCAATAAACATATTCCAGGCATCTCTCTTCGAGAAAACACAGGACAAAATGCACACAAAACCCCGGGTTTTGAGAAGAATGATACATTTGGTGTTCAAGAACCAAGCAAGCCTGTATTTATGCCTTCAAATTCAGATTTGGCCAATAGAAGTTATGAAACAGAAGGAGGAAGCACTCATGGTGGAGATGAGGATGATGATGGTCCTCATTTTGATCCTGTAGTGCCACTTCCTGATAAGATTGAAGTAAAGACAGGTGAAGAAGATGAAGAAGAATTCTTCTGCAACAGAGCCAAGCTCTTCCGTTTTGATGCAGAATCTAAAGAATGGAAAGAAAGGGGTATTGGAAATGTGAAAATATTGAAACATAAAGTATCTGGCAAATTCCGCCTCTTAATGAGACGAGACCAAGTGCTGAAAATCTGTGCAAATCACTACATAAATACTGATATGAAATTAACTCCAAATGCTGCATCAGATAAGTCATTTGTATGGCATGCTTTAGACTATGCAGATGAATTGCCAAAACCAGAACAGCTTGCAATTAGATTTAAAACACCTGAAGAAGCAATGCTTTTCAAAAAAAAGTTTGAGGAGGCACAGAATATTTTAAAATCCTTGGGATCAAATGCTGACATGCCTGTGACTCAGAGCAGTGGAATTGCAAAAGAAACAGCAAATCAGGACATCAAGGAGCCCAACAAAACCACTTCTGGGACCATGAATTTGGGCTTTCAGTTTCCAAAAGATGGAGCAAGCAGTGAACCTGACAGCAAAGGCACCCTTACAGCTACATCCACTGCATCTAGCACTACTATTTCATTTGGAAAGGATGCTCAGCAGGCGTGTTCTTCTGGTGGGTTTGGGCAGCATTTCTTGAAGAAGGATCAATGGCAGTGTAAAGTATGTTTAGTTCCAAATGATGCAACTGTAAAGAATTGTGTAGCATGTCAAAATCCAAATCAAGGTATGTGGGAAACACATAGCACCCCATTAACTGGCTCTGCAAGTTTGAAAGGGAGTGGTAACACAGTGCAGGACAAGTTTGGATCTGCTTTTGCTAAAAAAGAAGGTCAGTGGGACTGCTCTGAATGCCTAGTCCGAAATGAAGCAAAAGATACAAACTGCTGTTCCTGTCAGAGTCCAAAACCTCAAAATCAACCAAATACATCTGTACCTTCTGTTCAGACACCTGCTGCTCTGGGGGTTGGTTCCATTGCTGATACAAGTAAACCTCAGAAAAATGGGTTTGAAGGGCTTTTTACTAAAAAGGAAGGTCAGTGGGATTGTAATACTTGTCTTGTGAGAAATGAGGGTTCTTCACCAGCCTGCGTAGCCTGCAGCATGCCAAATCCATCTAGTAAGCCAGATGGTGATACTTTGCCAACTCCTGCTTTTGGCTTGAAAAGTAAATTACCTGGACTTGATGGAGGACAGTTGGGAACAGGCTTTAAGTTTGGTCTTGAGCAAGGCAAGACACCACCATTTACATTTCAGATTTCTTCTGATACTGAAGCCAAGTCTGCAAAGGAAGGATTTAGCTTTTCAATGCAAATGCCTGCAGGTGGATTTAAATTTGGGATACAGGAGTCTAGTAAAAATACCACTAAGAAAGATGAGCCATCCAAAGAGCATACAACTGGTTTCTTAAAAAGTGTTGATGAAAAAGACAAAAAGGAGTTGCCTTCAGACAGTGAAACTGGATTCCAATTTCAAGAAACAGCAGACAAGGAGAAAATCGACTTTGTTTTTGGGCAAAATAGCAGCACTTCTACTTTTGCTGAGCTTGCAAAAAGTACTCCTAGGGAAGGCTTTCAATTTGGCATAAAGGACCCTAACTTCAAAGGCTTTTCAGGTGCAGGTGAAAAGCTGTTTTCTTCACAAAATTCTAAAACAGATCAGAAAGCAAACACATCTGCTGACCTTGGTGAGAAGGATGATGATGTGTATAAGACTGAGGACAGTGATGATATCCATTTTGAACCTATAGTTCAGATGCCTGAAAAAGTAGAGCCATTTACAGGAGAGGAAGATGAGAAAGTGTTGTACTCCCAGAGAGTAAAACTGTTCAGGTTTGATCCAGAAACAAGCCAGTGGAAAGAACGGGGGGTGGGCAATCTGAAGATTCTTAAAAATGAAGTTAATGGCAAAGTAAGAATATTGATGCGGCGTGAGCAGGTACTGAAGGTGTGTGCAAATCATTGGATAACGACAACAATGAACTTGAAACAGCTGTCTGGCTCAGACAAAGCTTGGATGTGGATGGCCAATGACTTTTCTGATGGTGATGCAAAGTTGGAACATCTGGCAGCAAAATTCAAGACACCAGAGCAGGCTGAGGAGTTCAAACAGAAGTTTGAGGAATGTCAGAGGCTGCTACTAGATATACCACTGCAGACACCCCATAAACTTGTTGATACAGGTAGGACAGCTCAGCTTATACAGAGAGCAGAGGAAATGAAGTGTGGCTTAAAAGATCTCAAAACTTTTCTGACAGATGACAAAACTAAACTGTCAGAAGAGGAGAATGTAAACTCTGTTTCTACCAGCAGTACTTCTGATTTGGTTATAAAGCCACATGCTGAAAGTACAGGCCCTACTCTGGAATGGGATAACTATGACTTGCGTGAAGAAGCATTGGATGATAGCGTAAGTAGTTCTGTATATGCATCCCCTCTTGCAAGTAGCCCCATAAGAAAAAATCTGTTTAGGTTTGGAGAGTCTACGACTGGTTTTAGTTTTAGCTTTAAATCTGCTTTGAGCCCATCCAAATCTCCTGCCAAACAGAATCAGAGTAGAACATCAGTAGGCACAGATGAAGATTCTGATGTTACTCAAGAAGAGGAAAGAGATGGACAGTACTTTGAACCTGTGGTACCTCTGCCTGATCTTGTGGAAGTCACCAGTGGTGAGGAAAATGAGCAGGTTGTCTTCAGTCATAGAGCCAAACTCTACAGATATGACAAAGATGCAAATCAATGGAAAGAGAGAGGGATTGGGGATATCAAGATACTGCAGAACTATGACAACAAACAAGTTCGTATAGTAATGAGAAGGGACCAGGTACTAAAACTCTGTGCCAATCACAGGATAACACCAGATATGAATATGCAACAAATGAAAGGATCTGATAGAGCCTGGGTATGGACTGCATGTGACTTTGCAGATGGGGAAAGAAAAGTAGAACTTCTGGCTGTGCGATTCAAGCTGCAAGATGTTGCAGACTCATTTAAGCAAATTTTTGATGAAGCGAAGCATGCCCAAGAGAGAGAGACACTGATAACACCTCTTTCTTCTCGTGCTAATACACCAAAGGAATCTCCGTGTGGTAAAAATGCTGTAGCTGTCCTAGAAGAAACAACCAGAGAAAGAACTGATGTCAGCCATGGTGATGATACTTCTGATACAACTGTAGAGGCTGGAGAGGTGTCAAATACTTCTGAAACACCAACAAAAACAGTGGTTTCTCCTCCAAAGTTTGTATTTGGATCTGAATCCGTCAAGAGCATTTTCAGTAATGAAAAGTCAAAGACATTCACGTTTGGAAATACTTCAGCCACTGGTTCTCTCTTTGGCTTCAGTTTTAATCCCCCAAGAAAGAGTGAAGGCCATATTCCAGCATCTCAGAGCACAGCACAGAAAGAACTGGAAGTCTCTGAACCACCAAAAATCTCAAATGCTACTCAGAAGCCTGTAGACACCAAGGTAGACAACTTGCCTGCTTCAACACAAGATGGACCATCTAACTTCTCATTTAGAATTCTGGAAAAAGGTGAGTGTCAGTTTTACTAGTAATTTATTCAAGCATACACCTTTTTAAGCAGTCAGCTCTCTGCTATCATTATTCTTTATTCTCTTGAGAATAGGTAGTATCTTTGAGTTTTGATGCAGTTGTCCACATGTTCTTCAGAGTTTCAACTGAAGAAAGGAATTTTAAGTCATAATTATTTTCAAATAAAAAGGAAAGTGTATGATGGAAGTTTGTTTACTGACAACAGGATTTTCAGGTAGAGCTTAAACTCTGAAGTGCTGCATCTGAATCTTGGATTTAAATGCTTAAAGAATTTGTGGATTCGCTCTTGGGGCTTAAATAGGTAGTTGGTGTGGTAAACCTGGACCTTTGCTCTGAGTGGCAACGTGTGAGAACAGCAGTTGTATGCTCCAGCTAAAATTTGCATTATCCCCATAATTAAGTAGATGAGTATTGTGGAACTAGTCTGTACCCTTGTTTCAAGTGTTATATACTGTCCTCTGCAGTTTTGGTTGTGTGGCTTAACATCAGATGTCAGCCTACTTCCTCAGCCTGAAAAGAGATTGTGACGGCATACTCAGTTGTATGGCTTCTGTCATAGTTTGTAAAAGATTCACAGGCAGAAGCTGTGGCTGTGACAGGACCACTGTAATGTGCTGAGGTGTCTTTGTGAGAAGGATGAAGTGTCTCAGATTCATGAACACATCCTGTCTGTTTATTAGCTAAAGTGTAATAAAGTGACATGGCAGAAGGTAATAGCTGCAGTACATTCACATGGGTTGGATAAGCTTGTGTAGAATGAACAGATTAAATATCCTGCCTTGGAATATGACTGTGGAATACTTGCAGAACATAGATAAATCTGTTCTATCCTTTTAAAATTCCAGGTAAACTCTTATATACCAACAATTTATTTTTTTAGGATTTAATTTTAGCCTCTTTAAATCTAATCCCATGGCCTTTTGGACAAGCACATCCTCCTTGCAACCTGATAGTAAAGGTATTTACATACTGCACTGAATGTGTGATAAAAACACTCTAGCAGGCATGGGCAATAACCCAGCTGTGTCAAAGCAGTTGGCTCAGTAATCCTTATAATTAACATGCATGCTGAAGGAGAGTAGTTGAAATTGTGTGTCTGACTACTGTATTTGTCCTGTTAAAGAATGTTTCTAGCCCTTAGTATGTTTACGTGAGCCAGCACAATAGATGGCCCTGTTTAAGCTTTTGGCTTGTTTGCCTTATTTTTTGAGGCTATGTGCCCTGCACTTTTTCCATCACAGTTTTCCTATGTGTGCACACTGGATCTCTTAAAATTCCTTTTTTCTAGAGGAATTATGTGGTTATTTTCAGAGAATGTCTTATAGTACCTGATGTGTTTTACTCTATGTCAATGAAATATGCTTGAAGATCTTGAGACAGCTTATCCAGTAAAGAGCTTTAAGTATTTAGCCTCTGTGGAAATATTTGCTTCAGTTTCCTCATTACCAGTGTTAACTGCTGTGCTTTTAAAAAGAAAGAGTGCACAGAAGTGAGAGCTATCTTCATGTATAATCGGAAGTCCACCTTAGCTGGTTAGAAATCTTCTGCTCATTTGTAACCAATTTGTTTATATTCAGACCCTGTAAACAAAACTGTTACAGCTCATAGTTTGATTATGGGTTACTACCATGTAAGCTCAACTACCACGATTTTAAAAGTATTTTAATTTTAAATAACAAACTTCTAGTCTGCCTAAGACAGTCTTCCAATATTAGTCTTACAATTTTTAAAAGTGTCAAAATGTAATTTGATAAGCTGTTCTTACTTGAACACTGAATTCCTGTTCCGTATACATAACCTAAAGTCACTTGCTCTGTGTTTTTCAAGCATCCCTGTGGATGGAGTTTATTAACAGTTCAGTTCTGTTCATGTAGTATGTTGTCCATAATCCAGAGTGATTAATCATTCAGTGCCAGTGCACACATGCAAGAACTTTTCCTGCCTCAAATTGATCATTGTGTTACATTGGGGGCATATGGCAAGGGGGATGTATTTAAAGAAACAAACAAAATAAGCCTTTCTGGTACTTAAGACTGTTGTTCACTTCTACTTTTCTGATAATTAGCTTATGATTATATATTTAGTGATTTGTTTACTGCTGATGATTGTCTTCAGTGTAACTTTTTGGTCTTTGAGCACTGACGTAATACTAAAGGATTTTGAGAAGTCCTTCCTAAATTAGGTTTTCAAGCCTATCCAATACAAATATAATACAAAGTTTTCTCATGGGCAACTTCTGGGGGAGTGGCTTCTGATTTGTGCTAGAAGAACATTCAAAACAAATTTAACCTCATAGTAGTTCTGCACTTTCACACATTTACATTTTTTAGGTTGGTTCATAAACTTCTTATAAATTCTTGTTCTGGTTTTGGCTGGAGTAAAGTGAATTTTTTCTCATGCTGATTACACACTGATGTTGGGGTTCTGCTAAGCAGTGCTTACCCTAAGTCAAGGACGGTTTGGTTTGGTTTTGGGGTTTTTTTGTCTCATGCTGTGCCATTGAGGAGGTACATAAATAAAAGCTTTGGGAGGGAGCTTTGCTGGGACAGGTGACTCAAAGTGGCCAAGGGGATATTCCACACCATAGAACATCATGCTCAATTTATAAACTGGTGGAGTTACTGGGAAGAGGGGCCTGTAGGAGCATGGGAATGGAGTCTGGCAGGTCAGCAGGTCATGAGCAGCTGTATTGTGCATCACTTGTTATTCCTTGAGTTTTATTTTTTCCTTTAATATTATTATTATTATTATTAATATTATTATTATATGTTACTTCTTTTTCAATTACTAAAGTGTTCTTATGTCCACCTACAAATTTTACATGTGATTCTCCTCCCCATTCCACCAGGAATGTGAGCCAGCAGCTCTGTGGTGCTTGATTGCAGCTGGACTTANTTTTCAAGCCTATCCAATACAAATATAATACAAAGTTTTCTCATGGGCAACTTCTGGGGGAGTGGCTTCTGATTTGTGCTAGAAGAACATTCAAAACAAATTTAACCTCATAGTAGTTCTGCACTTTCACACATTTACATTTTTTAGGTTGGTTCATAAACTTCTTATAAATTCTTGTTCTGGTTTTGGCTGGAGTAAAGTGAATTTTTTCTCATGCTGATTACACACTGATGTTGGGGTTCTGCTAAGCAGTGCTTACCCTAAGTCAAGGACGGTTTGGTTTGGTTTTGGGGTTTTTTTGTCTCATGCTGTGCCATTGAGGAGGTACATAAATAAAAGCTTTGGGAGGGAGCTTTGCTGGGACAGGTGACTCAAAGTGGCCAAGGGGATATTCCACACCATAGAACATCATGCTCAATTTATAAACTGGTGGAGTTACTGGGAAGAGGGGCCTGTAGGAGCATGGGAATGGAGTCTGGCAGGTCAGCAGGTCATGAGCAGCTGTATTGTGCATCACTTGTTATTCCTTGAGTTTTATTTTTTCCTTTAATATTATTATTATTATTATTAATATTATTATTATATGTTACTTCTTTTTCAATTACTAAAGTGTTCTTATGTCCACCTACAAATTTTACATGTGATTCTCCTCCCCATTCCACCAGGAATGTGAGCCAGCAGCTCTGTGGTGCTTGATTGCAGCTGGACTTAATCCACAGCAGTGCTTTACTAGTTTGAATCATGTCAGTTGCAGGCTGCTGTACCTGTTACATGCTTTGGGATTTAAACTGGTGCTTTCCTTTTATATTCAGAAGATAATAATTGATCAGTGCATGAGAGGAAATATCAGTGTTGTGACTAGCTAGAGAGATTTAGGCCTACCTAGTCTTAATGTCAGTTCAAACAAAAGTGACAATACAGTACAGCATTGAAAAGAACTGTTGTGCATGATATTGTCCTGAATTTTGTTTCTTCCATATACTAACAATGTTTTGTGCGGATTTTTTCACCTAGAGTAGAACGTTCTATTATTCTAAAACAAAGTCTTTTTAGAATACATTGTATGTATGCGTGGCTTTTTGTTTCATGGCTGCCTGTGAAGATATATTTAAGGTGTTTGTAACAGTCATCTTTGTTGTTGAAGTCTTTCATCATTTTGAGTAGATGTTTGGAACACTAGAATATTATTCCAATGTTTGATAAAATGGTTTAATGGAGAACTTTACCTATAGACTAATCTGAAGTGACCTTAAATGTATTTCTCTTACTCAGCTGTTTTGCCCAGAGGGTACTGAAAGAGACTGCATGATAACTCTTTTTAAATGCTGTCAAACCTGATGAGCAATGAGTGTGGTAAAACACTGGAACAGTGTATTTGTTGCCATGACTTCTACCTAGATTTCCACCGCTCAAATTAAAGAAAGCACATACTTTTACCATCTACCTGACTGACTTGAAAAAAGTGTTTTGTTATATTCAAAGATACATTTTTGAAAATTTTCTGATCCTAAGGAAAGCTGTTTTTTGGTGTAGGACTAAATGCTCCACACTTAAATCTCAGGTGAACTGGGCGCAAACTTACTCAGTCCAATTAAGACACTTGCTTAACTAACCAGAAAGATTAAAACACATGGTGATATGCAGGATATGTGCATATCTTCATAACACAGTACTAAATGTACTTCTAATCCTTAAATCAGATAGGGTAAGTTAGTTGTTTAGATAAGATTCTGAGAAGATGTATGAAAATATCTATATTCTGCTCTCATGATGGGTTTGAGTTACTTTGTAGCTCTGGTGTATAAATTCCTGAAATTATCAACTTGTAAACAAAGGTGGGGCAAAAACTGCACAGGTAATACTTTCAAAAAATATGTAAGTTTGAATCAGTATGTGGGATTTTGCTGTTACTTCATACTGCTCTTAATCTAGTGGACTATTAAGTAAAAAGTAATGAGAACTGCTTTTAAAAAGTTTATTTTAGTGTGTTAGTTGTGTCAGAGGATCAAAAGACATGTCTGTAAACATGTCTCTTCTGTCCTTTTTTTCTTCTTGCAATGATAAATTGTATGATCAGAAAAATCATTGTTTTTTGGAACTGGGTACTCATTTGGTTTCTGGCTGGATATTTCGGGTTCCTGTGATTACACTGTGCCACAGATTTACTAAATCATTTTTTAATGAAAAACACAGTGAGGTTCTGAGACCATCCTTCAGATTCTAACTTAAATGTGGAGAACAGATAATAGACTCTTAGCAAATAGGCTGAGGTACAAAAGCAATAATTTTGTTCTTAGAAACAGCTGTTGTGGCTATTGATGTGTTTATGGGATAATTCTTAAAAATAGTTCACAGATGTATTTCTTAGACCTTTATCCCCAAACTCCACTTCTCAAAACAATACTTAAATCTAAACAAGCAGAACCCCAAACAAACCATACCTGATGTTTAAATTTCTATATATTCCCTCTTTGCTTCCATTCTCTCATAATAAACTCAAATATTTGTTTCCAAAGCTGTCTTGCAGCCATATGTTTTATCTGCAGTTTGCTCTAGGTTTTACTTTCAGCTTTAACCTTTGCACTGTTCTCAATAGTGCTGGAAGGAATAATTTAATGTTGAAGGCAAGAAGACAAAAAGCTAAATAATAAAACTGATGGTGATATTGACTTGCTGCAAAAGCTAGTTAAATAGGCTGAAAGCAATCTTCATTGTTGCTTGATAGCGGAACTAAGAATTACTTTCCTTTTGTAACAATCAAACTTTCAGCAACAGCTATTATGATATATTGAGATTAGCTAATAAAAAGCTCAGCTATCCCGTAAATAATCTGAAATGAGTTCTGTTCAGTTGCTTGGACGGGTTGTTGTACACAACTTCACTTTTTTTCAAGCCTGAAGTTTCCTTGTTTACCTCTGTTTCTCTGTCACTCTTCTCTGTAGCTGTCTCTTATTTGACATGAGGACTTAATTAAACAATCCTCTTAATAATATAAAGATGCAGTCATGTTTTGTTTTAATGCTTGAATTCCAAAAGCAGTAGACTAGCATGTGAGTTTTGCTGTTTTGTTCTTGCCTCCTATAAATTTGATTTTTGTTTCCGGTCTATCAACAGCAAATATGTAGACCCTTAAAATTAATTTAGTTCTGTACTAATGTGGGGTTGATGTTACTTCCTGTTGTGAAAATATTCTCTTTTAATGGTTTGTTCAATTTCTGTAAAAAAAGCTGAGAAGACCACAGTGTCAGAGGATGATAGTCCGTCTGATGAGGTTGTAATAGTTTACGAGTTAACACCTACCCCTGAACAGAGAGCTCTTGCTGACTTCCTCAAGCTCCCTTCAACATTCTTCTGTTACAAGAATAAGCCTGGATATGTGAGTGACGAGGATGATGGTAAGGAATGACAAAATTTATGTTTGTACTGCCTTTTTGTGGGGAAAGGATGTAATACACTGCACTGGTGCAGCACCACCTTGAGTAGTACTGTGTGCAGTTTTGGGTGCTTCTCTGTAAGAAGGACATCAAACTGTTGAAAAGTGTAAGAAGGATATCAGACTGTTGGAAAGTAACCAAGGGTGAGCAGCCTTTGATTGCCAGATTCAGGAGGAGTGGCTGAGATCACTTGGTTTCTTCAGCTGGGAGAAGACAAGGCTGAAGGATGACCTCATTCATCGCAGTCCAAAACTTCCTCAAGGGCATCAATAGAGGAAGAGCTGCTGATCTCCTCTCTCTGCTGCTTAAATATAGGACACAAGGAAATGGAATGAAGCTGTCAGGGAAGTTCAGAATAGGAAAAGGTTCTTCACTAAGAGGGTGGTCAGGTCCTGGAACAGGCTCCGCAGGACAGTAGTTAAGAGTAACACGCCCATCAGAGGTCAGGCAACATCTGGGTGATGCACTTAGTTATATGGCTTGGTTTTAGGTAGTCCTGCAAGGAGCAGGGAGCTGCAGTTGGTCCTTTCCAACTTGAAATACTCAGTTACCACTGTTAGAACCATTAGACACTGAAATATTTTTGTTTGGGAAGTAATCCTGCCTATGTCCTTATGACCAAAGATGTATACTCAGGTCTTCAAAACAGAATAGTACGGTGGAGGCCCAGCAGTGACTAAAGAGTATTTGTTTGGTGTATTAAGGGTGTTGACATCATTACCTAGGCAGTTGGTTAGGTAAGAAGTATTTGAGCAAGAGCCCTGCTTTAGTAAGTATTTTGAGACAAATACAAAGCATTTTTTTATTAACAACAATCTCAGGTTCCCTAAATGCTACGCTAATGAGTTATTTTTCTTCTAAAACAAATTCCTAATACTATTAGTAAGCTTATTTTATGTCAAACCTTACTTCATGTAGTTAAGATTGATTGATTTATTCAGCAGCAGATACTTTAAATGGAAGTTCTGAAATATTGTATTCAACAGAAAATGGGAGAAGACAAGCTCCCTTCCACAACTACCTGAGCTTGCAAGTTTTTATGTAAAAAATCTTCAGTCTTTCCCAAATCTGTTCAGAGGTAGTCTTAATGAAATCACTCAGTAAGAAATATGTTCTCTAAAAACAAAACCTGTGGCATGTATCTGTAGCAGTCCAGGCTGAGAAAGTGTTAACAGCACTCTGGAGCACATGTAAGCAAAACTAGAAGTGGAAGCTTACTTGTTGACTTGTGTAACTCTTAAAACATAAGCAAAAATTATGTATGCCTGCTAGCCTTGTGAGTTGGCTCAGCAGACTTCTCTGACCCAGAGTGTGCCTGAGAACTTACTCTTGTTTACTGTGTTTAAGATGAAGACTATGAAACAGCTGTTAAGAAACTTAATGGAAGACTCTATCCCAGTGATTCAGAAGAGAAAAAAAAAAGGCAAGATCTTGTAAAAGGTATGTCTTAAGAAGTTCTAATTACTGTGCTTGATGTACTGAAACATAAACTGAATCTGAAGGACACTTGGGCAGAGGTTAATTTTATGTTTCCTGAGATGGTTTTTAGAAGCAGAGATGCTGGGTGCAGAAAACCTGCATCTCAAAGTACAGAGTTAAGCTCAGTATGTCAAACGGTTATTTAGCAGTAAAGGGGTACCTGAAAGACAAATGTACATTCCAGGCGATCTCTAAACAAGAGCATCAAAGTCTCTTCCTATCTTGAGCTCCTTCTAAATATGAAAAATTCAGCTTGGCATGATACTGCTCATGAGAAAATTGTCTACATCTTTACTTGCTACTTCTGCAGTTACTCAATTTAAGCTTGGAGTTAATGTTGTTCAACCTAAAAGAAGCTATTTGGTCTCTATACTAAAAAATACAGGTGTAGACGACTTGCTTATGTGTGTCTGACTGTCTCAGACTTCAGCATTGCAAAACTTGAAGTCTGGGTAGGTACTTCTAGAAGTAAAGTTTGGGGAGGTTTGAGGATATGTGCTAGAAGGATTGAGCCATCTGAAATACGAGGATATACTGAAGGAAGTTATTAGTACTGACAGCTGCATGATTAAACTCTTCATCATTGCATGGAAATTCCCTGATAGCAGTAAAAAACCACAGATGTATATATTTAATTCTACTCACTCCAGGTTAGGTTAGTTAGTCTTCACTTCCACTATTTAAACAGTAATGCTGTCTGTGAAATTCATGAAGTCTGTCTTCAAGTTGATCTGGCTATTATGAGGTTAATTTATAATGTAGGGGCTAAAAAATATTTCAGTATTTTGCTGCCTTCACAGCTATTTTCCATTAATTCTTTACAGCAGGCCTTGCAGGAAAAAGCGAATTCAACAATGAAAGTGAATGTGCTGCTACTTGCGAAAAGAAACCAGCTCCTGAGGAGAAAGATGAAACAGAAACTCTGCAGGTTCCTTCTACATCTGTTTGTGGTGTCAGTACTGGCACTGAAGGTGACAGTCCAGAAGACTCAAAGTCAGAAGCTGAAATTCATGAAATGAAAGTAAGAGCTAAATCTTTACTGAATTTGTTATTAAACTTGTACAGTTACTTCATATATGTCAGTTTTAGAACTAAAACACCCAGTTAGGAAAAATTAAGGGGTTTTTTTGTAGTTGTGCCTCAAGCGTCCGCCAATACAGGAGATTTGATTACAGGGAATAATAGTATTTTTTTGAAAACAGACTATTTGAAAGGTGCTTCAGTCTCTTGTCAAGTTAACATCCTTGTTTTAACTGTAATGAAAAACTTCAGAAAGCTTACAACAACTTTTCTTGGTGTTCTTTATATTTCTATAAGGACTGGGGAGGAGGTTTGAATCCCAAGGTCTTCTAACTTACTTACCTATTACATTACTTTTTTTATTAATTGCAGGAGAATGAAGTTGCACGCTCAAGTGACTTAGTCTGTACCAGTAAGGAAGAAATACCTGCTCTATCAAAAGATGAGGTGACAGTACATGTCCAGTCAGGTACCAGCAGTGAAGAATCACATTCCACCACAGAAACTGTACAAGTATCACAGACCTCATCACGAGCTGAAGACAAACCTGTAGATTTGTCAACTAAAAAGAGTGATTCAGATGGTTCAGAGTCAACTCAAGGTAAGATCAGAGGTATGCTCTTGAGGTTTCTTTGTAGGAAACTATGCTTTTCTGTGGATCAGTTTATTTGGCGTAGTTGCTGTCTTGGGGAGAGGTAGTACCAATACTGAATTAGAAACATAGGTACCAATTTGGTAAAAATGTGTATGCATCAAATGTTATTGAGTTCAATTTCGCCACAACAAAACAATGCTAGTGTTGGTTGTGTAATTTAGATATGATGTACTTTCATTAGCTTACTGTTGAATACCACATGAGCTCTGTGGATCTGCATATAAGTAATATGCTGAAACTCACTATCTTAGGCCCTTTTTTAAAACCATAATAGATGGTTAATAGATAGTCATTATGACAAGTGTCATTCAAACTTTAAATTTGAAAATGCTGTAGGCAGTTCTCCAGTTTATTCTTGTGACTACATAAATGCATTCTTTAAGAAAGTAGAGAAAAACCTTTGACTTTCTCCTTTTTATTTGTTAGAAAACAGAATCATCTCATTTGGTTTTGGCAATGCTGCAGGCCTGTCATTTGCAGATCTGGCATCCAAAAGTTCTGAAGACTTTGCTTTTGGCTCAAAAGGTGAGTTCAACTAGTCTCTGAGACAGACCTCAGCTGGACTTTTGCTTCATACAATATATCTTTTGTATACAAAATTTCTGCTGATCATTAGAAACAATTTTTTGCAAGTTTTTGTCATGAAGGAGGAAAAAAAAAAACTTCACAGAGTTTAAAATGTAACTCTCTTAATTGTAGATAAAAACTTCAAATGGGCAAATACAGGAGCAACTGTGTTTGGAGATACCACCCGTAAAGCAGATGAAGATGAAGGTGGTAGTGATGATGAGGTGGTACATAGTGATGATATCCACTTTGAGCCAATTGTGTCCTTACCAGAGGTAAGATGACTTCTGGAATATAAAACAACATTAAGATTAGCATTTCTGCTAACACAGCAAGCTTTAAAATATGTTTTGCTTAACTAACTTTGCTTTCTGTCATGGTGTGCCTTGTCCTGCATGTTTTACACTGACTACGTTGAAGCACCTGTTGTTTTAAATCCTAGTACAGCATAGCCCTGGGGAGGTGTCTGGTGCCTCAGTTAAAATCTCCAACACTGATTTCTTTTATAACTTGACTGAGAGTTGATCAGGATGCAAATTTGTACACGTAGCTTGTAAGAGCTAAACCATCTCTATAGCACAGCTGAACATCAGGAAGGGGAACTGAGTAACTGCTAGTGCTTATACAATTCAGCTGTGGCTTTGTATCAGTGACTTGTAGATTCAGTTCTGTGAAAGCCATGCCAACTAAGAGTTTTTACTCTAAGCTAGGCAAGAGATTTCTAGAATCACCAAGCAAAAAGATTACAATTAACATTACCTGAAGGCTAAGGGACCTAACTTTGTTAGTTTGAAAATGAATGTTTTTTCAAGAAGTAGGAGAACCTTCAACTTTGGAGGTAGCCTTATAACTTACTGAGTAAGACTTCACACAGTCATTCATATCTTGATTTGATTTTTAGCCTAGTAACCATTTCAGACTTTCTTGATGATACAGTCATATTGCCTGACCTTTCTATAAATAATAAAATTTAACTATAGATTAGTAAAATTATTGAGCAAGACAAATAGAGCACAAAGGAACAGTATGTGGTGTCCTTCAATTTGAACAGCTCGTCTGATCTATTTTGTAACACGCTTTCAACTTCTTTACAATTTGGTGTGCCTTTGCTCATCTGTGTCACATCATTTCTTCTGTGATGCTTTTCTTCTCTGCTTCCGTTTTTCAGTTTCACAAGCAGTGTTTTGTCACATATTTCTCCAGTTCTCTTGTGTTCCATATCTTTGGAGAAATGCTAACTAAAGGAGATTAAAGGCCAGTAAATGCATACACAAAGTGAGGTGGAGATATGGCTATCAGGCCGACGTTTTGTGTTCTCGGTGTTCATTCTGTTCAAATGCACGTATCAAATTCTTTAACAGTGTGCTAAACTCCTCGAATTGTAACAGTACTTTGTCTTCTTTATCAGTGTGCACATCATTCAGAAAACCTGAGACTTGGGAAACTTGCCAGAACACTTGATAAAGTATTGGAGTTTTGTTAAAAGAAAAAAAAAACAAAAACCCACACATAAAGAAAATACCACCAAAACCCAACCAACCAAACCACTCCCAAAGAAAAACCCACAGACACCCACCAGAACTACATGTAGCATGGTGAAGGAGGTTTGCAGTGCTTTACTTGGTCTCAAATAGTGGAATTTGTTGGACTCTTAAATTTTGAAAACATTTTATCCATTTTGGTATGATGAATGGGGTGTTGGAGAAAAGAACACACTGAATAATGTTCCACTGTAATGTGTCAGAATCTTCAGCAGTATATGTAATAACTGTTTAATATATTTCTAGGAAATCACAAGTACTCACTCTACTGTGCTTTTTCTTTTAAGGTGGAGGTAAAATCCGGAGAAGAAGATGAAGAAATTCTCTTCAAGGAGAGGGCAAAACTTTACAGATGGGATAGAGATGTAACTCAGTGGAAGGAGCGTGGTGTTGGAGAGATCAAAATACTCTTCCATACACAGAAGAAATACTATAGAGTCCTAATGAGAAGAGACCAAGTTCTAAAAGTCTGTGCAAACCATGTTATCACCAAAGAAATGAACTTAGTGCCCTCTGATACATCAAACAATGCTTTTATTTGGACAGCCACAGATTATGCTGGTGAGTTTTTTCAGGTGGTCTGTAGTTTCTGTGTTTTGTTTTTCCCTGGAAATTATTACAAGATGAAACTAAACAGACCTTCTTGGATTTATTTTCAGATGGTGAAGTAAAAGTAGAGCAATTTGCAGTCAGATTTAAAAGCCAAGAAATGGCCAATTCTTTCAAGAAGATGTTTGAAGAATGCCAGCTAAGCTTGTCGGAACTACAGAAGGGGCACTTGTCTCTGGCAGCAGGACTGTCAAAGGACACCAACCCTGTTGTATATTTTGAAGTTTCTGCTGATGGTGAACCTTTAGGACACATAACCATGGAACTATTTGCAAATATTGTACCTCGAACTGCTGAAAATTTCAGAGCCCTGTGCACAGGAGAGAAAGGCTTTGGATTCAAGGATTCCCGCTTTCACAGGATAGTCACAGACTTTGTGTGTCAGGTAAGCATTAAAGGAAGACTCTTCACAGAGGGAATGAGACGCATCTTGACTAACAGTGGCACTTCAAAAAATGACTTTGCAGAATAGCACATTCTTGTTGGCAGCATGGATCCACTGTGCAGGATAGTCTCATCTGTCCTTTCCCTACATGGAGATGAGAAATGGTGGAAGCAGCGCATGCTACACCAAGATGCTTTTCACCTGTGCCTGCCAGTGGCCTCATGCTTCAGTGTTTCCTAATTAGTATCATGTCAGGGTGGAAGAAAGAAAATGGAGGGAGGTGGAGTCCTCTGACAATAGACAAGGAGCCTGTGGCTAAACAGGAATACCAAAGAAAGTAGGCATTCCCAAAACTACCATTCATCCTTCTCTCTCTCCAGAGAAGAACTTCAGTATGCTCACCTGTTAAGAACACTTACTTTCCAGGCTTCTCTTGGACTTTAAACTACACTTTGTATTTCAGATAACATGCACTTTAAAACTGATTTTCCAAGTATCTTAGATGTTAGGTTTCAATCTAAAATAAGTCTTCTAGATGCAATAATCACGTAGTGGCCTGTTTTCCTAAAACATCAAATTTTTTGCTGAGAGCATCAGCCTGCAGTGCATTCTGTAACCTCAGGTAGGCAGTGTTGGTTCTAAACCTCTGTGTGCATTCAGTAGCTCTGCCAAGTTCTTCATAAGTGCTGAAGGCTTAGGAGATTAAGAAAGGTCTATCTGAGCTGTGATCAAAATTCTCATCCATAGTTCATTGAGTTTTAGTAACTTGAAACAGGCAAAACGAACCAACATCAGTACATGCAATGCCAATGATCTGTATGTCACTACATCCCCAAAGATGAGGCAATGTAGATGACTTTCTACAAGCCCAGATGTGTACAGTAATATAGGAAAATAATAGACAAAAGTAATAGGAAGGACATCAGCCTGTTGGAGCAAGTCCAGAGGAGGGCCAAGACTTTTAAGAAGGATGCAGCACTGCTCCCGTGAGGAAAGGCTAAGAGAATTGAACTTGTTCATCCTGGAAAAGAGAAAGCTTAGGGGTGATGTAATGGTGTCATTGCAGAGCATGAAGGGAGCCTACAAGAAAGATGGAGGGAAACGTTTTACAAGAGCATGTAGTCACAAGACATGGGGGGAATGGCTTCTAGGTAAAAGAGAGTAGGTTTATAGTAGGTGTTAGGAGAAAGTTGTTTGCTGTGAGGGTGGTGAGACACTGGAACAAGTTGCCCAGAGAAGTTGTAGGTGCCCTATCCCTGCCAGTGTTCTAGGCCAGACTGGATGGAACTCTGAGCAGCCTGGTTCTAGTTCTAGCTGTCCCTGCCCGTAGCAGGGGAGTTGGAACCAGATGATCTTAAAGGTCCTTTCCAACATAATCCATTCTGTGATAATGTATGAATGGCTTGTTACCAGAATAAAATATTAGCCTGTCTTTTGATTAGCTATCTATGTGTGCCTGAAGTATGTACTTCATGGCTCTTTTGTTAAACCTTTGTGGCTTTCTGATAAACTCATTTAGGATTTAAGCTTATTTCAGGGTATTCCACATTCTATAAAGGAGCAGACTTTCTTTTAGAACAGTTAACTGCACCATGTGTGCCTTGACAAAGTGAGCTTTTACCATGTTATGTGAGTATATTTTAAGTTTGCTCTGCTTTGCCTGGACTTTCTTGAGGTACAGTGAGAAGCTCTTCAATGAGAACTAAGGCTGTACAGATACAATTTACACTGTCACCTTTATGTGTATACTCAAATTATCAGGAACCGAAAGTTTGCTTCTAGGAAGATAAAAGACACACCATGCTGCTCAACCAGTTATGTGGCAAAGCTGTATGGAATTACTGCTCAATGCTGTGTTAACCTTTTTCAGGTGATTAATTCTGTGCCTGCAGGAACTAAGCAAGGACAAGTCTTCAATGAGATAATGCAGGTCCAGGCAGCTTCCAGGGCCAAGTGATGCTGGCAGTAGGAAAGGCAGGCCTTTCCAGAGGAATGTCACCATGGGGAGCAGGAAGATAAAATGCTGTGTTCAGAATAAACAAGGGATAAACCTTCTGCTGCTTCCCTTACCATGAACAAATCTACTAAAGCCAGGAAGCCCTGCATCTAGGCAGATATTGATACTTGTGAAAATGAAAAATGAGCTCTTCCAAAACAAAGTCTTTATTGTTGAAAGGAAATAAAAGTTTTGGGTTATGTTTTGGGACTTGTCAGTTAATGCTGTGTCTGGTTTGTTTGTTTTTTTTGTTTTTTATTTTAGGGAGGAGATATAACTAACCATGATGGAACAGGTGGACGGTCAATTTATGGAACAGCATTTGAAGATGAGAATTTCATAGTGAAACACACTGGTCCTGGATTGTTGTCAATGGCAAATAAGGGCAGGGATACAAATAATTCTCAGTTCTTCATAACACTTAAAAAAGCAGAACACTTGGACTTCAAGCATGTGGTATTTGGGTTTGTGAAAGATGGAATGGATGTTGTGAAAAAGATCGAAACCTTTGGTTCTCCTAAAGGGCTAGTAAATGGAAAAATTGTCATTACAGACTGTGGGCAAATATAGAATTATTTCTTTGAGTATACAAATGTTTTAGCAGTATAAATCAGTACTTAGATGTAATTGACTAATTATTTCAACTTCTTAAAATGGACACTTCTGATGTATAAATGTAAAATTACAGGCTATAGTAGAATTTTTTATGTGTTCCAATTGATTTTTTGCATGGTAAATAAACTTCAGGCACTGGCATATTTCAGGTGTATTTGTGTTATCCTGACATATTTGTATTAAGTGTCAAATTTTAAAAATTAAATCCTAGTCTTGTTAAAATAAATGTCTTCACTTTGGTTTGTTTAAAGGAAAATAACTTGCATAACTTGGTTCTTGCTCTCAGGAAGCTCTTTTGAATGTACAGATTGTAGATGCAAATTGCTGGACAGTACACTGAAGTCCTTTGAAAGTTAATGGGTATTCCAGTGTGGAGAAAGCAGGCTGAGCCAGGTGGATGTTGGTTTGTTCTGTCTGCATGGTTTTAAATGATTGATCAATGTTTTGCTAGAGCAGTATGCCAACTTTTTTTTTTTTTTTTGTACTTAAACTGTTTCTAAAAAAACTTAATGAAGAAACATCTACTTAACACTGGGATTTTAGCTAACATACTTTAACCCTCTGACTCTGCTCAGTGTTTATTAGCTGTGGCCAACTTCTCTGACCTTGCTGCAGGCTCTAGCTTGTGTATTCCAGCGTGCTTGTACCTTTTACAACTTTGCCTCTCAGGAGCGAGTATGCACAGGTAAACGTGGGGTTTATTTAAACTGATAATCTACAGCTCTGTGCTGGCAACATGCATTTAGCTTAGCTTTATTTGGGGAGGTTATTTATTTATTTTTAAAGGATGGCACTAATAGGTCTTCAGGGTTCCTCAGGGATCTTACCCTGCTCTCTACAACCACTCAAAGGAGCCTGGAGGTAGGGCTGGCTGTCTGGTTCGGCCTCTTCTCCCAGGCAACCAGCGACAGGACAATAGGGCAGAGATTTAACGCTGTGCGAGGGCAGGTTTAGGTTTGACAGCAGGAGGCGTTTTATCCCAGAAAGGCTGATAGGGCCTGGGTGGCCCAGGGCCGTGTTGGAATCAGCGTTGCTGCAGGTGTTTAAGGAGGTGGCCCTGAGTGGTCCAGTTGCCAGGGTGGCGTTCGGTCGTGGGTCAGACGCGACGCTGTCAGGCCGCGCTGCGCCGTGGTGGAGAGCAGCGATAGTTGCTGTTGATGATGATGATGATGATGATGATGCTGTTGTGCGCCCTCCCCGCCGAGCCCACATCGGCGGCTCCCCCTGCCCGCCCAGGCCGGCGCTGCCCGCGGCCCCGAGTGCGCCTGCGCGGCTCCTGGCGGTTGGTTCGAGCGCGGCGGTGCCGCCATGGCGGGCGCAGGGCCTGGCCTCGGCCGCTCCGCCCAGGGGCTGCAGCGGCGCGGGCCGGCGGGGGTGAGACGGGGCCGGGGCGGGCGGCCTGCGGGGGGGAGGAGGAGGCACAGAAAAGCCATTTCCTCCTCACCGAGTCCTTGGAGCGTTCGGAGGAGATGGAGGGAGGGGGGCCTGTCCGCTCCCTCGGGGTGCATTGTGAGCGCTGTGCTGTTGCGTTCCCGGGCACTGCCAGACAAAAGTGGGATTTAAACAGACTTGAGGAGGTGACGTGCTCCGATTGCCTTAGAGTTGAAGTGCTGAAGAGTCATCCTTGTCTGAGCAGGAAATTTCCCTAGAAATTACAATTCTAGGTTCTGTGCCGCTACCAAGACACAGTTTAGCATGTAGTTTTTGCCTAAGACCTGGTGCCTGCCAGTTGAATGAGAAAATATGTGAATCCTCTTGGGAGTGTATTAAGCTTGCATGAAATATATCTAATAGGACAACTCATTTTTCTTTTTTTTTTTTTTTCCCACAGTAATTGATAGCCTTATTTAGAATGTGTCAGTTGTGTTTGTGATTTTTTTTGTAAAGCTTAGTGATTAGCTCTGTTGTCAGAGAGCAGGAATTTGTTCCATATCCAGTCAATCAGGAATCAAACCCATAGTTCATTAGAGACTGCTGTAATGACCAGACAGTTAATTATGATGGCTGTCATTCTTTTGCCAAGGTACGGCAATGATATTTTACACCAGAGAAAGTCAGGTGCTTTGTACTCAGATGAATGAACTGTATTGTGGCTCCTCTCTGCCTAAGAATTCAGCAGCAAAGACCCTTCCCCCATGCTGGTGTTTCAAAAGCCTTTGATACTTAGTATGAGGAGTACTTGCTAACCAGGCACCTTTATTTTGCCTGAATTATGCTTGTCTTTCAGTGAAACAAAAATTTGCAGTTGTTTTCATGCATCTGTATTCCCTGGGTCAAATGCTTCCAGTGTGTCCGGGGGATAACAGCCCTTAGTCCCTCAGTCATGCTACAGGGGAAGTCATGTGGAAAAATACCCATGAGCAACCAAAGATTGGGAGAGATTGAAAGTGGGTTTGAGTTAGGTACATAGTTGGATTGGGATACTGAGTTAGTCCTGGGAGTCATCAAGTTAATACAAAACCCACTCTTTTTTTCCTTAAGAAAAGTAGCTTGCCATTTTAGGATCAGGAACCACGTGATGTGAAGATTTTGAGGTTTTTAGCTGCTAAAATTGGGCTTTATGTGCCCTTAGTTCCTGCAGAAAGATCTGCAACTTGGGTAGCATTTGATAGTGTTCTAGATTCTATGGGGATTTTTTCTTGGGAAATATTCTGCTTTGAACTGCAGAACTGTAGTTTGAGGAGAAGTAATTTTAAAAACTTATTTTTAAAAGACTGCTACTGAGACTTTAATGTTTGCAAGGAAAAAAAATGTTACGTGTGTTTGTGTGCTTTGTATTTCATTAAAAATTGGTCATTCAAGGGCAGGAAATTACTGCAGTTGATCACTTGATCTAAAGCATAGCAGAGAGATGCAGTGAAACAAGATCATGAGAGCTGCATTGAGTCTGATATTTTGTATTTAATTGATTTTGCTTGTAGCCTAAATTTTCTCTCATTCACTTTTTTAGTATGTAGATATAAATTAGTAAGAAAAACTAAAGCAGGAAACTTTGGCATACAAAGCCTAGAGATGAAGGTAGATGGCACTGTTTCCATTATTACCTAAATCTATGTTCATGCCTTTATTTTAGGCACTGTCTTCATAGTGCTGTATAGTTTCTCAAATATTCTAACATATAACACCACGAATATTTTGTTATTAGACTGTAGAGAATATTTTTGCCTCTTTATGTTAGTATGAGGACCATTTACATTTATGTATTTAAAAAAACCCACCTTCCTTTTCAAAGCCAGTAGTTTGTAGTAAGAATTCTGTCACAAGGTGTGACAGTTTAACTGTTAAACCTGTAAGTTGTAACATACTTTTTCCGTGAAAAATCTGACTAGAATGCAGTGGTTTTGTGCTTTCTTGTAGGATTGCCTCTCAGGAGCATTGCATACCGAATGTAAAAGCAGAAGCTCCCTAATTTACAAAGGTAATGCAAAGCAATGGTGCTTTGTTATCTTTTACAGGGAAGATATATACTAAAGCTGTATTGTTCCTAAATTGATTTAGTTCTGTACTGTCTCCTTTTAAATAGATAGGTGAGCTTGATCAGGAGGTTGTGTTACCTGGGATCTAGCCTGGGAATGGTAACAAGATAAGAGAGCAAAGGATGTTTTGGAACAATGGTTCACAGCCTGTTTGTCTCTAAGTCCTGCTTGAATTAGTTGATAGCAGTCCACTTCATAATGCATGTATTTAGCTTTGAAGATACATAAATGTTTAATATTTAGAATGTATTTAATCTCTTTCAAAAACTGGTGCATGGGGACAGGCTAAATCAATGTATTTGTCAGGCTTCAGTTACAGAAAAATCTCTATAGGCAGAAAAGCTCTAAAATTTCAGAAAGACAAATCTGATGTGAAAGCTAAGTAATATTTACTGTGGCTTAAACTGTTATAATTAAGTTCATAATTCATCAAGCTGCATCAGTGGTGGTTTTGGTTCTTAAACCTACATGGCTATGTGGCAAGTACTTCTAATAAGTCCTCGTTGATATCTTAATGTCAAATTAAGAAAGCTTCTCAAATGCAAAAAAAAATTGTTGCAATTTTTTGTATTTTAGGCGACACTGACAGCTCACTGAAAAATATAACTTTTCTTTATCCAATTGTTCTTTAGAATCAGAATTTACTGAAACTGGAAGACAGAACAGATCAGATCATGATTTTCAAAGAAGTTTGAAAGACTGGGATTGGTAGGAGGTGTTTTTATTTCTCCGTTATTATTTATTTTTTCTCATAATCCAGATAAACAACAAATAAACAATGTTATTTGGACGGTACAAAAGTTCGTTTAAGTTTCTTTTTAAATAAAGAATTGTTTGTGGCCAATTTATGACGTAATGAGGGTGCTGATTTTGATGAGGAATATTGTTTTACTTTCTGATCTAATCTGTGTATGTTGGAATTGCTAAGGGATTACAGGAATGAGATAAACTGAACTAGGTGATAAAAAAATAACTAGGAGCAAAGTGATTAGCCCAAACTGATAAAAAGATTTATGTTTATTTAGAGATCATTCAACTCTAAGAAGCCAAGAAATCTCTTTTAAGGGCTGTTTTTCACCAAACTGGAAAAGTATAATTTTTTTAGTTCTCGAGGCATTTGGTGGTTTGTGGTGAGAGAAGAGTGTTGGTTTTACCTGTAGCTTACATGTGCTTACAGCATGAGAAGCCTCGTTATTGTAACAACTCTTAAGTCAGCAGCCCATAATTGCTGTGGTTGAGATTTGAGAGTAATAATGCCTTTCATCCAAATGATTTAATTCAGTTATTTGTTATCAGTAAAAATATCAAAGTCTTATATTAAGCAATGTTTGCTCTTTTTATACAGACTTCAGACTTTTTTCAGTGCTCTGTTACGTATCATGTTAGAAAGGAACCGAGTAATTTAAAATTACTGCTCTTTTGTACTTTTAGTTTTGATGATGAACAAGATTTTGTTTGTGATTCAAGTGGTCTACCAGAAAATAGCATTATTTGCTCTGAAACTAATGCAGTTCAAAATACAGCTCTATACATGGGAACAGGTAATAAATATTTAATTTTATACTTTCTTACAACTCTCTGTGAAGTACAACATGTAACTTAAAAATCTTCCTAATAAATGTTTCTGATGATTCGAGAAATACACTAGGCACCTAAAATGTATTTTAATGTGGGGATTTAATCTTTCACATCAGTTTGAGTATTTTCTTTAGAATTATTTTAGGAGGTTCGGACATACTTGAAGGAATACTAATGTCATTTTTTTATGTGGTGTCCAGTAGTTTCTTAAGTCTTGTTCCGTTCACTTAGGTGTCACCCTAAGGTCTAATCAGCAGCAAATCACTTGCCTGAAGCCCTCACAAAAATACCATGAGATTTTGGTGGCATGATTCAGTCTGTGCATAGATTCCATACAGATATCTCTGTGATTTCTATATTGCAGTGGAGGGCATAGTTTTACTTATAAAACTGTTGTTTCTTGATCAAATGTTTGAATAAATCATGGAATGAGAACTTTGATCAAATTTCTGTAATTCTTGAGATTACTTGCACATTTTGATACCTCTTGCTCTATACTTGTAGTTTTGAATTTCTAGAATGCATTTTTTCTGGTTTTATACAACAATCCTATCAATATTTAGCTAGGATCGATTTTTTAATGTAAAATGCATTTTTTTCATGTCTACAGGCCTCACTTTACCATCTCATTTGACTGCAAATACTCAAAAAAATAGGGACCAAATTATTAATCATGGTTTGTTAAAGAAAATTTTGCGTGGAACTGGTGCTCAGGCATGCAGTAGGGAAGGTTTAATACCACCTCACATCAGTCAAATTTATGATGAATTACTTGTCATACATCAGAAGCTCCAGGTAGGAACTAGAATCACCTTAAAATTTTTGTTGAATAATTCTATGAAGGTTCTCACTTTTGAGAAAGAAATCTGAAACTACTTGTATAGTACAATTTATATATTAAAACTGTTGCTTTTTACTATTACTGTACGTCAATCACAGTTCCTTATATATTAAATCTGTGTCTTCATCTGCCTCTTCCCTTAGACTAATTCAGTGATTCAGTAATGGTGCTTTGACATGAATTTTGCATAGACCAGATAGATGGGTAGGTTGGCAGATTCAACCTGAGGGAGTTGGAACACTGTGTTTCTACATCCCAGACGGTCTTGTGACACACTCTGGGTGTGCAGGGAAGCACCCACAACCATTGCTTCTCTTGAGAACATCTGCAACTGTTCTCACTCTAGGCATTCCAAAGCCCTTGCCTTCATGGCCTCCTCCAAAATTCCTCTATTCATCCCACCAGTTCATCTCCAGCAGCTTTAGGCTACTAAATACTATGTGGTTTTACTCTGTAATAGTTTCTAAGCTTCTGTTGGATTCCCTGCCATAATTGTCTTTTGCAACATATGAGATAACAATAATTTTGTATCTCTTTTTTCTTCACCACTTTTTCAGGGATGCTTCTCACTAGTTGAAGAAACAGTATCATTAATCTAGTATTCAACATAGACAGTCACATCTGACTCTGTTCTGTCCTACAGTTAATACCATTATCCAAATACTTTAGAAGCAAAAGCCAAAGTTTAATTTTCTAGAGCAACAATGTAGAGTTGAATTTTATATTTTGGGAGGCTGAACCATTCCAATGCACATGGAAGTCTCTTGGGTTAGTGCAGGAGGAAACTGGACAGCTGTGGCTGTCGGGATACTTTGTATTAGTAAGCATGCTCTTGTGTAACTATAATTTCACAAGGAGTTAAGCATGGGACAAAATTTTGAATACAGTATAATTTAGGAAAACTTCACATTGGTTTTTCAAGTAGTTTAAAATTTCTTCTGTTGATACAGAGAGAAACTTCAGCACAGCAGGAGTATGCTCTGCAACTGCAGAAACGAGAACGTTGTCTAACAGAACAAGAGGCATTGCTTTTTACACATGAAGCAGCTTTGGCTAAAATAAGAGGTGTTGAGGAAGAAGTTCACACAAAAATTGCAGCTATAAAAGAGGTGAAATAATATATTTAATGATAGATATTGCTCTATATGCCTTTTCATTTATGAAAATGCCATGATTATCTTAAGCCATCATGTGCTTGCTGGAAATCCTGCTTATTTCTTTGAAGTCCTTGAAATCCCCAAAGGACGGATTTAAATAAAAGGTGCTGAACAATCTTGCTTGAGTTTTTGTATGGCTTCTGTTTCAGAATGGTGCATTTATTTGTCTGATGTGTAGTACATTTTACAGTTACAAGTTAGAAAAAAGAGGTAATTTTTTTGTAAAGTAGTGAAAGCTATGTGACTAATATTAGAGGGGAAAAAAAAGTGGTCTATCTGTAATTATGTGTAAGTTAGATGAGTATCTTTGCATTACCTGTAGCTGCAGTGGATTTCCTTGGGAATGCTTTAAGACACATTGAGATCTTATGATATGATGCCTATTGCAGAGAGTACTAGCAAACAAAGACTCAGAGAGTTCAGAGGAAGACCAACCTAACTTTGAGGGTGTGGGAAGGAAGAGTAGTGAAGAAGAGTGAATTCATGGAAGAGGAGAAATGAAAGCTGGAATATTTTCAGTAAAATAAAACCTTGCTATTTTACCAAATCTGAGGTACTTAAAGCTAAGGTCCAGAGAAGATTAAATATGAAACAAATTTCAGGAGTAAGATATGAACAACAATGGATATGCAGGTTGTATTTAATAATTCATGTGCTTGTGGTGTAAATCAGAGCCCCAGTCTCTACAACGCATAGGATTAGTTTCTCACTCTGCATGATTCAGAGTAAGCAAAACCAGAAGCACAAATAGAAACCTCAAAACACAGTCACAACTTTTTGTAAATATTTGGAAGAGTGAGCTGTAAGTAAAAGCTTTGTCATTGATTTTAGTTCACAAATGCATCCCGCATCTGAATTTTTTGAGAAATATACATGTGTATAGTTGGTCTGGGTAGAATAGGCAGCAGTAGGAGCTATAGGCTGTGCATGTTGCTCTCAGTTTCTGTTTGGATCCTTCTTAATAGGCACTACAGATCTTGTTTTTCTCACTGCTGACTGAATGTGCAAATTTGAACATGAAGAACTTGATATTTGAAAGTTTGCCCTACTCTTTTAACGCTTAACTGGAGCTTACTGTTTTGAGAATAGTCTCTTTTAAAACATGTTTTTAAAATTTATATTTCTATAGCAACATGAGGCAGAAGTTAAGCAGCTGACAGAAGCCTTGAGAGAAATAACTAAAGAAAATAGAAGGCTGAAGTCATCATTTGACAGCTTGAAGGAAGTGAATGACTCTCTAAGAAAACAGGTAAAATTATTTCCTGTTATAAATAATTCTCAAAGTTACAGTCAACAATTTTAAATATTTGATCAGCTTCAGTTTGCGAAATTGCTGACCTTTTGTTTCTCTAAGACAAGAATTGTATGAATGACTGAAAGTGCTTTTCTCACCTGTTTCTAGTACTTGAAATTTAGCCTTTCTGACCTTTTACAGTATAAAAAAGAAGTTGGATTTATTCCACTGACTCACTAGCAACAACTAATTGTTAGGAAGGGAAGATCCACTGAGATTGGATGGAAAGTATTTTATGACATAATGGAATCCCTGGAATCCACCCTGTGCAGATTTGCTGTGCCAAATTGCTATGCTGGTTCTACTAAATAAAAAGTAGAATGTTTAACTTCATGTTTGATCAGTATTTTCACTTAGTTTTGCAAATTCTAATGAAGACAGTATTTTCTCACTATTTCACCAGTAGAATGGTGTTTCATAGCAGTGAGTAGGAATTTGTCTCACTTGACTTTTAAGTCTGATTTAAGATGTGATACGCACATTATCTAAATTATTCAAGCATTGTTTATTCATTGAACTAATTAATGTTCTGATAATCTGAATTCAATAAAAATCTACACCGGAGCCTTATTCTTTCCCTTAAAAAGGTCAGACCTAACTCCTAGGATGTTCATGGTTCTGATGCAACCCATCTGTCTTATTTCCTCTCACTATAAAATCTTTGCATTTCTCTGCAAACTGAGGGCTTCTCTGATGATTATGCTGTTTATTGTTGTATGGATAGAGCATGTTTTTTTATTTAAATGGAGGTTGCAGTTTTCCTGATCTTTTCTCACCGAGCAAATTGTTTTTTAGTGTGGTCAGTAACCACCTTCCCCATTAACAAGACTATTATACCGTTCTTGAATTTGTGCTCGTTTTTATGTCGCTTTTTCATGAAAAGTGATCCAATATGAAGTGCCTGTGTATCTAGAGTTTCACTGTAGTGCTTATTTTTCCCCTGCACTCTGAAAGGTTAGGCTGCAGGTCAACAATGAAATACTGCTGCTGTCCTATTTATCCTGGAGGTGATAAGAGTCTCACACCTTGGAACGGTTCAAAAGCTGTCTGGACATGGCAGCCCGTTCTTCATGGCCCACCTTAAGCTGGGGGTTGGACCAGATGTCTTCCACAGGTGCTCTCAAATCTCAGCCAATCTATGATTCTGTAATTTGTTGAGGGATGTGGATGATGATTTTATTTCTCTCACTTTTCATGCTAATAAGAAAAAACTTGAACTTAAATAATTTAGCAACAGCATCACGTTACTTCACTGTGATAATTAAGTCAAGAAGTGAGTTTTGAATTTACAGTTCTGAATATTTTCTGCTTCTTTCAGTTAAGTGATGTAACTGAGTTGAACAAGAAGTTGGAAGGTCAAGCACGAAAAGTAAAATCTCGTTTAGAGAATCTACAAGTAAGATTTTTTTCTTACAGACACCTGCTTTTATAGGTAACCAGTGAAATATAATTCATTGTTATATTTTGTTGTAGAGGAAGCATGAATTTTCAATGGTACGTAAATCTAACAGTGTATGCCAAGTGATGAAAGAAAGCAAACCTGTGAAACAGGAAAAAGTATTGGCAACGTCAAAAACTACTACGGTAAGAATTAAGCAAAGGTCTTGAATCTTTTCATTCAAAAGTGGAACATTCTCTGTGCATCTGCTAGAAATTGCAAAATGTAGCTTCTAATTTTATTTTATGAGTTACACTTATAAGAGAAAAAGATTGTAGTGGGGGAAAACTCATACTTAACAAAGAATTAAATTTGTTGCTAAAATATGTTTTGGATTTCATATTGCTTATGTTTATGTATATGTGTATATTTTTATTTATATGGCAAGTTTTCCTCCCCATATCATTGTCTTTCATCTGCCAATTAGCATTATAACCTGCATCCACTGTCGCAGGTTTCTTTTGCTGTGTCTGAACAAATCTTAGACTCATTCTGGTTACTGCTACAGTACAGCACTACCCTTATGAATAATATCAGGAAAAAGGTAGTCTTTCAGAGGTATCCAGTGAAGAATCTTAATCTTCTAAACCAAAAGTGGTATACTACTATTATTTTTTTAAAAAAATATTTTTTAGTGAAGGACAGAGATTAAATCCAGTGTTCATTCACAGTTCCAAAACAATCACATTTTTCCTTTAAAAAACCTTCTTATATCACTTAATGAAATTATTTCTGTCTCCGTGTAGTTCTGTTTATGGTATTACTCTGCCAACATCTCTCAGCTGGTTATGCTTTTTTTTTCCAGCTAGAAGTAAACTGTGAAATGAGAAAGATATTTATATCACCCTATCTAATTGATCTACAAGGAATGCCTTAAAACTGTGCTGTCCATATATAGCCAACAAATGCTTTTTGTATGGGTTTTAGCATACTTTGGTTGTCCATGAAATACAAATAGTATTGGTAGTTACAGTTCTGAGTGAAGAGGAGAAGAGTTATCTGAAGGTAGATAGAGGAAAACTTTTGAGGTCTTTAGGGAATTGTTCATGCAGCCAGTCTTTAGGTATCTGAATTTCTTTTGTAGAGTATTTCATTGCAGTGTTGTAGAGCCAAGATGAGTGTTTCATGAAGTCTTTGTTCTTTTTTTAAACAATGCTAGTTACCCAGTTAAATTTATCAACAGTGGATTGCATGAAATGAAACAAAGTAGGTCTAGTGCATTGAAATAAGTATTTCCTCATGTGAAGGACATTAAAGACTTGTTTTCTCTTGTAATTCATTTGTCTAGAATTATAAAGTATAGTGATTCTATATATGATTTTTTTTTCCAAGCTGTGTTATTACTATTTGACCAAGTACAAAATAAATTACAGATATATGTTTTTCACACCCAGAGACCATCATGATAGGTGTTTGTTTTGCACTGAGGAGTGAGATGTGAGAGAGGTTCCTTCTGAGTCTTTGTAAGAAAGACCTTAATGGCTTAATTAAATGGCTAATATGACAGAGTAAGAGGAGGACTATAGAGTGAGTAAATCTTGTGTCCCTTTAGATGCTGGGAATGTTGTGTTTGTGCAGCATTAAATGGAGCCCTTTACCTGTACTTTTACCAGGGCATACTGAGCACAGCCTGTACATTGAGAGAAGCCCCTCCTTTTTGGCCACTCAACATATATATAATTTTTTTGCAAGAAAGCAACTCTCGTCATGAAACGTTCATGGGAGAATTTCTTGCCCTTTTAGACAAGGCAAAGCCAGTCAGGATCCTGCAGCCAAGTGCAGGATAAACTGTGCAGTTGGTTCATCTGTGCAGCACAGCACAGACTGCACCTGCTCAGGTTAACTGTGCTGTAGATCTCTAATTCCTTCATGTACAGTGGTCTTCCCAGTCAGGACTTCCAACCTTTGATCTGCATACAGTTTACCTTTCCCAGAGATATTGTAAGTGGCAGTTACATTAACACTGTGTAGGCTTCTCAAACCATAGGTACAAGGCCCAGCAGAGCACTCATGGCCTGTTCAAGATCACTGTCTCCTTGGATACATTTTCTGCAGGCTTGCACTACAGTAACTCACCTCTCAGATTTTATCAGGCATAAAATTCTCATCCTTTCTGTTATGCATAATATTTCATAGCTAATGTGCTCTCATGCATTTCAGTCTGTTACTGTTTTAGCTTAGAAAAAGCATTAAATTGAAAGCTGAAATATCTCATGTTGTGAATATATTACAGCTACCATTGAATTCACAAGTCTATGAGCTCTTAACTTATCTTATGGATTGGATCTCTGAGCAGTATCTTAGCAAAATAGAAACACAAGAACAGAGAGAGGACACTCATAAACCTGTGGTTACCCAGAGCTCAAAGAACTCCTGTACTCAGGAAAAGTGTATGAAGGTAAAGGGGTTTGGGTTGTTTGCTCGTGTTAATATGTTTTCAGATTTCGATGTGTTTTAAATGATTCTGAGAGTATAACAGGCCAGCATGTAATTAAAACAAAATAATTGTTAGTAGTCAATATTCATTCCAGCAGTGAGATATAATAGATAATTTCTTATTTGTAAAGCATACAGATAATTTTTAATAAAAAGTGTGGTGTCCTGTCTCAACCTAAGAGTTTTTCAGCATTTTATTTCAAGTGAATTCTATGAGGTGTTAGCTTGTCTTGTGTTTTATGTGTGATACATTGTTTTAAGGAGACCAACAGGTCAAGTTTAAAATATTTTAATGCCTATTTAGATACTAAAATTTCAATTTATCAATAATAATTTATCAATTATTCAATAAAAGGTGATGCTATGCTGTATTTCAACACCTCTATTGTTTTGTCTTGTGATACCAAGATTTAGAAATCAGTGAGGTGTTCAGAAAATTCACATCATTGTATTTATTCATTATATAAAAGATTTGTAGCCCCTGTGATTGGATTTACTGAGATTGAGCTCACATTTATTTCCACTCCCACATGTAAACCTATGTAAAATTTAAAACCTGTGTATGTGTATAATTCTGTTAGCTGTACTGGATCAGCCCAGAGAATGTTTGCATGTGTAATCTGATAAACTCCAAGAGAAAGTTAGGATGTTTGTTTATTTTCCCCTTACACTTAGCTTAGAATAGTTCATATACTGCATGTAATACTATTTTTGTATATTTTTGCAGCTTTTACCTATAGCTACTGAGCAACTGCAGTGGATGCCATATGTGAATCCTAAACTGCACGTGCCTGTGATTAAATTTATTTACTGGTCTATAAGACAGATAGACACTGATATACAGGTAAAACAAGTACTCCTCCTGCAGTATGTATTTTTTTTAAATCACAAAAGATATTAATGGATTTTACATATTAAGTACATAAGAAAAATTGATGTTTTCAGGTAGCAGGTAGAAATGTAGAAAAGGTACCATATAGAAAAGAAACTGCTATCTTTGTAAAACATAAATTCATAGTGTTCACCACAGGCAGGTGGTAAATGAAAAACAAATTCTTTTTCAAGTTAAATTTAAATTTTGCATTGTATATCTAAATGTAGTTTTCCTATGTATGTGATCTCTCTTGTAATGTCTAAGCACATCTGAAACTATATTTTTGCATATGTATTATCAAAACTTGCACTAGAGAAGGCAGTTATTTTATTGTGTATTTTATGAATGAGATTTGTTGAAAGTGATAGAAGTGATTGGCAAGGCCGTGAAGAAATTTTGATTTTTCTGTCCTCTGCTTGGTGGCTAACCACAAGACATTCTTTGCTCTTTTTGACTAGACTGCCATAAGAAAACATTTAGCAATATAATAAAGAAAAAGACAGTAGTCATAATGTAAAGGCTCAGCATAGTGCTGTCAATGTTCACTTGCTAAATCAAATGCTAGAAGCTTTGTAAATATCCTGAGTTTAAATTCAGTACAGTAGAGTAAGATGTTGGGTTCGGTTCTACTAAGTAACCATATTCTAAATAAGCATATTGTGAAGTTTGATTCTGTGGAAATATTTCTTTAGAGTTTATGATGAAAATCTAATAGATGTTACCTGTACAGTGTTCTTAAGCCTAATATTTAGACTGATTCTGTAAATGCTTTTAAAGGATATAACTTCAGGCAAGCTTACAAAATTGAGTTGACTAAAACAGCTTTTTCTGGAACTAGAGACAACTTAAATAAGAGTCAGAGTATCCAGGAGCCTTGCTAATTAGTCTCTTGCTGAAGTGTGTGTTGATAAGGCACCATGTTAATATTATTCAACTGCTTTTGGAATACAAAGCAGTATCTCTGGTACTGATTATATTCCTGTACATGGTCAAAGCATTTGCAATTTACTATTTAATTGCATGGAGAACATATGCATATCAAATTTTAAAGTTTGCATTAACTGTTTGAAGCAGCATGCAAAAATGAGATCAACCATGAGGAGACTTGGAAAAGATATTTTCAAAGGCATAGTGGGTAAGGGAAACCCACACAGTTCTTCTGAACAGTCTACAGAAAGTAAATCAAAGTCAGCAGCTTTCTTTAAGAGTTTCTGTATGCCTCTGAGGTTTCTGTCAACTTTGATTGTGCTAAAAACAGTGAAACAAGGTAAGTCAAGATATTTTTTTACATTAATTTATCTATTTCAATCATATGCCTGGACAAAAAGTATTTTAACGATATTTCAGAGTCTATTATGCTTTATTAGTGAAAAGTGATTTTACTTTGGTGTTGTGAAGCAAAATATACAAGTATGAATCTTGCTATTATTCATTTTATGTTAGAATTTATGTGGGTTTTTGATGTGATGACTTGTCAGGCAAGTCAGCATTTTTGAAGAAGGGGGAGAAGATAAAGGTTTCAAAGTAGGTACTGCAAGATTACACAAATCAGATTGTGTCTTGACAGTCTGAGAAAAGGTGTGGAAAATACAACTCGAATAAGATAACTCTTCTCTCAGCTGATTTGTTGACTGCTACCTTCAGTTATGAAGTCTTATCTTTCTCCAAGAGAAACAGGAACAAGGTGTTATAGATCCTTTTTTATGGAAGTCAGGCAGAAAAGTCATTCTATACCATTAAGAGCAGGTGTAAGATGTGATTGCTGCCTACCTGCAGCAACTTAGCAGTACTGTGTGTCTGCATAACTGGGATTTTCTGCAAGAATAAATTTTACAAGGATAGCATAAGAATGAACATCTCTATAACCCTTTTCCAACTCTTTGTGGTACTAACCACTTATTTTTCCCTTTTCAAAGACATTTTAAAAGCACAGGTCATTTTGAAAGCAAGTAGTTTTTTAATGGCGTTACAACTGAGCCTCAGGGATGAGCCTGCTTTTGACAGGAAGGTTGGACTAGATTCCAACCTAAATTATTCCATGTTTCTATTTTTGCTGCCATTTTTTTTCAGAATAGTTTGTATTTTAAAATACCTTTACAAGTAACACATTTCTTTTGTCAATAACACAAAGAGATTGATGCAGGTTACAGAGATGTTAATTTTCAAGGTACTCCTGAAATACCATGCCAAAATGTCAAAATCAGATACCTGCTTTGGCATCTGATATTTTTAGTCTTTTCCTTGAAATATGTTAAATTTGGGGGCATTTCTTAGACAGCTGCTATGATCTGTGCCACCCTGATTGACACGAAACAGAAACGCCAAAGATTTTAAATGCATAAATAATGAATAGAGTTTTTATTCACAGAAGTTGTGCTTCTGGATTAGATGTTTAATCACATTAGTATGTTTTTATGCCTAATGACCTGTGCAGTATTTATATTGTGAGTATTTATAGTAAACATGGGAATAAATCATGGTGGAAGACCATCCTGACATCATTCATGAATTAACACAGTGTTCCAGCTGTTAGAGGGAACTATTTTAGTCAGCATATTTTGGTGAAGCATGATAATTAGTTTCAAATTGAGACTCACATTCTAGGAATGTTTGATAAAAACAATGCAAGAAGAATTGAAATAAAAAACTAGTTATTGCAGAGACTGATTTACCCTAAGCAGATGAACACTCTTGATTAGAATGAATCAGTTTAGCTTCTCATGGTTGCTTTTTACTGCTGGCTTCTGTAACACAGAAAATATGATCTGTTGTTAAACATATGTCAGATATCACCGTGTATGAATTTTGATCATTCTGACCACATGGCACTAATGATCTGGTGATAAAATAGCAGATTTGGTTTGAACATATGTCCTCATTCCTTCAAAATGTCAGTATCCAGCAGATGGCACCGTAGTTAAACTTATGCAGTAGGATAAATTGTTTCCTTCTACTTGATTTTCTATGCTCCAGATGATCAGTGCAATTCCAAGATACTGAGGAAGATTTGACAGCAGGAAGTTAAGAAAATAGATTGGCTCACTTAGTCTACATCCTTTGTGTAATTTCTCACAGTGGATGAGAATATAAAATGTTTTTACTTAAACTAGAGCTTTTAATAGAAGGAATGGGACTAGTTGCTCTCATAAAAATAATTGCTCTCACTCAGACAAATCAGCCACTGACTCCCTTAATAGAGATTTCCCAGATGTTGAAAACAACATTATCTCAAACTATGCAAGTTTGTATTTTCTTTCCTCTTAAACAAAATATTTGCAGGACTTTACATTTGTAAGTATATTTTTCTTAAACATATGAATTGTAGATTTCTCCACTCACAGTAAATTGTTAAGGAAAAAAAATAAGTAGAGGATGTCTTTAAATAAAAAATAATTTTAATATTTTCAGCTATTTAACTTTAAAGTGTATATCTGCTGTGATAACTGTCAGATAGTTGTTCACATGGCTTAATGAAACAATTATTATAGAACTTTTACTGCCTGTATTCTGATATTTTCAGTGGATTACCTGGCTCAGGCATTTGAGTCCCTTCGTGTAGACTTGAAGACAGATGAAGGGAAGGCTTTATTTTTGGAATACCAATGTGTGCCTGTCGTATTAAGTCACCTAAAAGTATCCAGTACAAGTCTGCTTTCCAGTGCTCTTGATGGATTACTTCAGATGACCATGGAATCTGGTAAATTTGTGTAATAACAAAAAGAAAAAATTGATGAAAAGAGGTGGGGAAAGCATAAAAACAATGTTAAAGCAATATAAAAATACAGTGTAAAAACTGTATAAATAGTCTGATGTACTATTAGCAATTCTTTGTATCGTGTACATTCAGTAAAGACATAAAATGTATTTCTGAATTGTCTGTCTTTTTCTGAGTAATCTTGTGTTTTCTTCTCCCTCTCAGCCACTGTATTTTGTATTTTGTCCTGGTTACTTTCTTATTTCTTGCTGTGAATTTCTTGTAGCTATTTTTTTGTTTGGATTTTCAGTTTATTCCACTGTATTACTTTGCTGATATTTTTCTTTGAAGTCAGACTGTGCCCGGGAAGCCAAATCATGAAAACCTGCCAGAAGGTGGAGATAAAAAATAGGTTCTATTTTAATTCTTCTCCTAGTTTGAATGAACAGCTCATCCCAAATCATTTTTCAATTTCTAGTGTTGGGAAATGGTATTTCTAGATGAGATTATTATGTTTTTCTGAATTTTACTGTGCCAAGATGATTATGTTTTGCTGAATTTTACTGTGCTTTGGCCCTAGAAAAGAATTAGTAATCTTATTTGTCACAGCATTTTTCCAGGTGATACAGGGTAAGGATCAATTGATAACCACCTGGATGATCATGAAGGTAGTGACACATTCCAATGCCATGTTGAATAAACCTTGTGAGTGTTTGTTTGTTTTTTTTTAAGATAAAATCACTCACTGCCTTTAAGGCAATATAGTTTTGGAACTATTTTGTTATTATGCATTGTACTAGTTAAATAGAAAGCATGTTTGACTTGGTTTGGTATAACACTGAGAAAAAAGCAATTTTGTAGCAACCCAAGTTCAAAAATATTTAGCTAAAGTTCTATTCTTCCTTGCAGTCTTTTTCTGACTAGGTAATTAATGCAGTCTTACCCTATTCTTCCTAATCACCATAACCACGATTGGGAAAGAATCAATTGAATGCACAAAGGTAACAATCTAAGCAAGATGGACCAAGTATTTGGTATTTCTTTGGGTAGTGACTGTGACAGTACATCTTCTGTTACCTAGCAGTTGTCATTCTGATACATTAGGTGTCTGCAGTTTGAAGAATAATGAAGATACATTGTGCGACTCAAATTTTGCTTTCTTGGTTCTCAGAGAAGTTGTATCTATGTGATATCAGGGAAGGAAGAGTACTGTTTAATTAAATTGACATTTGATTGAAAATTATTTCTTGGCAACTGGATATAAAGCCTTATGTGGTGCCTTACATTTTGGTAAAATAAATTGCCAATACACAAATTAGGCATGTTTTGCTCTTTTCCAATACATAGTGCTTTGCAAGAGATTTTTAACAATGAGAAATAATGTTGCTGATGGGAAATTGTGTTTTCATTCGTTTTTAAGTTTCCAATTAAAAAGTCATTAAAAAACAAACTTTGGAAGGCAACAGTAACTATTCAGAAGAGAACTATGTGTTAAACAGGAATTCATGCTCAGTTTTAAAGCTATATTCATGTGCAGCCCTAAATATGAAGGGCTACTACATAGGTAGTGGCTGTATACTAAAATATGGAATTATATTACCCCAAAAGACAGCATCCAGTCAACAGGAGGCAAAGTCTAGACTTCTGCTTTTTAATGTAATATATACCATCCTAGGCATTCTCTCAGTTTGTTGCAGTAATTTTCTGGCTCTGTAGGACTGTTAGAATACTCTTGCTCAAAAATAATACCTTTAGAGATGAAGTGATTAGAAATTAAATTGGAAAAAGGGCCAGTGGAGATTTTTCTAGCACATAATTTTCTATGACTTTATTTTTAAGGTGTTTTTTTTTTCTTTTTTATGAGGTGTTTTTACAGATTTGAATCTCAGTTGTCCAGGCTGAAAAATGTGAATCAGATATTAAATAATTACTCTGTTGCAGTACTACTCCCTGTAACTGCATGTACCTTTTTTTTATAGTAAGCAATGAATGCTAATGTTATCTGAGGTCCTTAGGTGGGTTCTCTCCCTGAAAGAAATTATTTTTCTCATGTTCCAGAAATGAAGCCTAGGTTTCCTTCGTATATTAAGGATAATTACTCAAGCTGCATGTGAAGAATCACAGAATCATAGAATGTGCTGAGTTGGAAGGGAACCATCAGGATCATGAAGTCCAATGCCTGGCCCTGTGCAGGACACTCCAAGAGTCACACCCTGTGTTCAAGGGCATTGTGCAAATGCTTCTTGAATTCAGACAGGCTTGGTGCTGTGACCACTTCTCTGAGAAGCCAGTTCCACTGTTCAACCACCCTTTCCACACATATCCAACCTAAACCTCCCCTGACTCAGCTTCATACCATTTCCTTGATTTCTGTCACTGGTCATGAGAGTGAAGACATCAGTGTCTGCCCTTCCTCTTCCCTGTATGGGATATTGAAGACTGCAGTGAGGTCTCCCCTCAGTCTCCTCCAGGCTGAACAGACCGAGTGACCTCAGACTGTCCTCATAAGGCTTCCTCTTCAGACCCTTCGCCATTCTTGTGGCCCTGTTTTGGACACTCTCTCATACCTTAATGTCTTTTTTATATTGTGGGACCCAGAACTGCCCCCAGCACAGAGGTGATGTGAGGCTGCCCCAGTGCAAAGCACAGTAGGACAGTCCCCTCCCTTGCCCGGCTGGCCATGCTGTGCCTGATGTCCCCAGGACAGGGTTGGCCCTCCTGGCTGCCAGGGCACTGCTGGCTCATGTTCAGTTTTCTGCTGAAAACAGGTCCCTTTCCTCAGTGCTCTCCAGCCTCTCATTCCCTAGTCTGTCTGTTCATCCAGGATTGCCCCGTCTTAGGTGCAGAATCTGGCACTTCACTGTGTTAAACTTCATATGGTTGGTTGTCCAGCTCTAACTTATTGAAGTCTCTCTGAAGGTACCCACTAGACTAAGACAGTTTAGATAGTTTACTAGACTAGACAGTCTAGTTTCTCTTGCTGGAAACTAGAATGAGAGTGTGCAGTACTGCTTAAGCAGATTTGGGATTGGTTTGCATGTTGTTAGATTTTGGATCAATATCATTGCTTTTGACTTCATAGTTTATCTGGTACAGTGGGTTTAGAATTCAGGTTTCCATTGCAGGTTCACACAACATTGATAGTGCTTCACTTACTGAAAATACGATGTCAGATGCAACAACTGAGGCATTAGTATAATCTTTTTTCTATCTATTTGCAAGACCTTAATGGCAAATTAAAAGTAATAGTCTCACTGCTGTGGATCTTACTGGCAAACAGGCTATCATGCAGTCCATCTTTTTTCAGGAGTTTAGCATCAACAATCTGTGAGAGTCTTGACACCAACATTTCAATGGGAAATGAATGAGGACTGAAAGGTGGCATACCTTAGTGCTTTCCTCTTTCTACATCTCCTCTGTACAAGGCTAAATAACAGCAGTTTACCTCTCCAGCTAGGCCACTTGTGGAATTCTGTGAAGAAATGTTTAAGACTTTTGGTACCCCTAGGAAGCTAATTTGTATGTGTTTCTTGAAATGTAGTTGCATCAAGTTTAGCTGCATTGTTATTTCCCAGACATCTGTGAGTTTCCATGCCATTGTATAATTCTGAAAAAAATAACCCACTATTTTGTCCCAATATAGTGAGATGGCCCTGGCTGAAAATCAGGTGCCCACCAAACCACTCTGACACTCCCCTCCTCAGCAGAACAGGGAAAGGAAAATAAGATTGAAGAAATAAATTGTGGGACAAAATAAAGGCAGTTTATTAAAGCAAAAGCAAAGTCCACACATGGAACCAAAGGAAACCAGAAGATCTCATCAGTAGGTAATGTCTGGCCAATTCCTGGGAAGCGGGACTTCAGCATGCAGAGAGTTTGCTCCAGAAGGTGTGGCATATGTAAGGAATGCCCCCTTCCCCTCTCGTTCTGCCTTCCCCCTCCTCTTTTGGCTTGGCTTTTATTGCTGAGCAAATACCATATGGTATAGGAGTCACTTTGGGCCAGCTGTTCTGCCTGTGTCTCCCTCCAGGATCTTGCCCAATCCCAGCCTGCTGGTGAGGGGGAATTTTAGAGGTGACACTGTGCTGGCACCACTTAGCAGTAGCCAAGGGCTGGTGTGTTACCAGCGCCTTTCTAGCTACCAGTACAAAGCACTTTGAGGGCTGCTATGAAGAGAATTCACTCTGTCTCAGCCAGACCCAGTACACCCAATCATTACATATTTGGAATTGTAACAACATGTCTGATATACAGAATATGTGTGGTATAAATATATATATATATACACCAATCTTGTTTGCTTCACCTCTTTTGCAAAAATCTTAAGGTCTAAGGAGGTAAAATGTCCTACTGATCATTGTTCTTGTCATATACAAACTCAATCATAGTTGGACCAAAGGCTGACTTTCAAATGTCAGGGGTGAAAAAAGTTGAGGTTAGTATGCTTCTCAAGGCATAAGAGTGAGATGAACTGCTGAAGATGTAATTCAGACAGTTTACTTTGTTTCAAAAGAACTTCAGTTTCAGTTTACTTTTATGCTCTCATAGTGCTGGGTTTTTTTCCATATTCCAGTACTTTTGTGGATTCTATTCATTACTTTTAGTAGATTTGAGGAACAAAATTTTGCAGCTGTGTGGATCCTTACCTAACCACTTGCATTTTGTTAGCAAATTGCTTATTTTAACCTATGCTAGAAACTTAATAAGTAACTGACATGAAATTGTAGGTAATTCTGAGGATAAATTATATAATTCTAAATAATTTACATTATATTTCATGTTGTTTATATGATGGGGAATTTTTTTTTCAGATGAGCTCCATGGCTTAAGTTGCAGTCTAGTTGGTTTAGTCAGCTTTCTTTAGGGGAAATAATAGGTTGCTTCTAAATTCCACAGTTGTGAGAGTGTTAACAGCTTGTTGTGAACCTGACAGTAGAAAGTCAACTCCACAAAGATGTTTTATCTCTTTTCTCTTACTACATTTGGCTAATATTTTTGTTTAAAAGTCTACACAATGGTGTATAAATTGGTTAGCTATATCTTTACTTTAGCTGTCTCATTGGTTCATGTTTTGTTCCATGGTCAGATAGGAGGACTGTCAGTTCAGTTATATCCTTTTCAATTTCTTTCTTGCTCTCCATACCCATTACCAGTATTTCAATCCATGTTTGTTTTCTGGAGGATGCCCACCTTTCCCTTACTGCAAAGATTGACTGATAAAAGCAGAGTTAAGGGAGCAAGTCCTGCAGTATTATTTTACTCCTGGTGCTCTTTCCCTTGAATGTGAGGCTTCAGATGAGTGCCATAAGGTTCAACTTGATCCTTCCTTTGGTCTCTGAAGCATCTTTCTTCTCATTGAGGAAACAGGTAAGACATATATTCCTGCTCATTTAATGGGGAAGAAAGATTTCATTACCACATCTTTTGAAGGTTTCCTTACTTCAGTTAAGGAAAGCAGGCTACCAGGTGTTTGGTTTTTAGTCCCATCTCTAAGCTATGAATCTTCTGAAGACAGATCTAAAAACAAAATCTTCTCTGATAGAATTGTCACAGAAAGTAGGTTTAATATCTTGTTAAATGCTGAATGGCTTGGTGATCTCTACAAATGCAGTCTCTGACTGCCTTTGAAATTTTGAAAGTAAAACATATTAACGGCTACATGCTGGTATTTCAATTTAGTCAAAGGCATATAATGTGTTTATTGATTAACAAAGCTCTTACCATTTCCCATTCAAATGACTATTAAGATTAATGTTTGATAATTAAAGTAATAGTTACTTCTAATCATCCAGATGGCTATAGTATGAAACAGTGGCTTCCAGGACATCTTCTTACCCCAAAACTCCCTCCCTAAGACTACAGATTTCTTTCTTCAGCTGAGCTTGTTTCTAGGACAGTAGCTGCAGCACACTGTTCAAGAGAATTCCTGGATTCCAGACTTGAAACATTTTCTGGAAACAATCTAGTAATAAGTAGCATGACCTCATCAAGAAAATTTGTTCTGTGGATGTTGAAGAACATCATTGGTATTAAATCACCTTGTAGTTGAATACTTGTCATATGCAGTCTTGTTCAATAGTGTTCTTCCTGTCTTCTCACATAGCTTACTGTGTTTTTTTTAACTTGTAAATCAGTTAAAAGGGTTTCAAATGATATAGTGGGTTTATATTCACTTAACAAAAATACCATTGCTAACTGCATTCTGGTTCATGCCTGATTTGAGATCTGTTGGCAGAGAGCTCCCTGCCTTGGTTTCACATTTTGCACTTTTATATAAAGACATCATATGTCTTAAACTCCTCCTGCAGTGATATCTGACTGCTGTCAGATAGATTAGTAGGTTCCCCTTTTTCAACGTTAAGTTCACTCAATGAAATCAAAACTTACCTGCTCACTAGACATTACAAAACACTGGCATTTGCTTTGAATAAAACTTAAATGTACTTTGTCTTCAAACTTATTTCTGTTTTGCAGAGAGTGTATTTTATATTAGTGTGTACTTATTCACAAATCAAAATGAGAGCTAAAAAAAAATCTCAGAATTATACTCTGAAGTTTACTGTAAGTTATGGCAACATTCTGGTAGGGCTTAAGTGTGATTTCTTAACCATATTGACATAACTGAAGAATTTTAATAACTGCAAAAGGGAGCTGTATTTACACATTCACTGAACCTTACTTTTAGTTTTAAATTTGTTTTGGAAGAAAATATTACTGTCATGGATAACCAAGCCTGTGTCCAGATGCACTCATCTCGTAGGGAAGTTAATGACGCCAGTGAAGATAAAAGGATTTTCTCCATAGTAAGAAGCTGTGCTAATTTACATGTAAACTGAAGTCTTCCTGTGTTGACTATCTATAGGACACTCCTCTTTTCCTTTTTGCTGGAATGCTTCTATAACTGTTGCTAGGAATTCTACAATGTGCACTGTTCTGTGGGTACTTCTAAAAAGTCAATGGTCAGGATTTGCCAAGAAAACTCAAACTTGCCCCGTTATGCTTCCTTTTGAGTCTTAGCATTTTGGGACTTTACAGATTACAAGCCGTGAAGGCATGGGGTAAAAAATGCCCGTATGCTTAAACAGATTAACATTTTCCAGCATATTATCTTTACTGGTAACTTTCCAGGATTGCAGCTTTTCAAGTGAGTTTATTCTGCAGTACTGAAAGGATAAAAAATGTCAAGGTTGTGAATATTGTATTAAGGTAGGATTCTCCTCACCTGTGTGAAATGCAGATGTGAAATTGTCCTCAGGACAATAGTGTTTTGAAGCTATAGTGATAGAAATGATTTACAGCTTACGTGGCATGAACATTGAAATACAAACCATTTAAAAGGAAATCCTTCCTTTATTATCCTATCTTACCTTTGTAATTTTGATTCATTCTTATGAAAACAGTGGATAATTGTGTTGGATTAATAGATGTTTTAGTTTAATATTTTAACCACAGATAAGGATTTTTGACTCTCAAATGCAGCCTAGCTAATGTTAGGCCACCTATATGTGCTGAAAGCAAGAGAGTACACCAAAACTTTGCACACATTTTTGTTAATTAATTTAAAATGTAGTTTGAATACTTTGATTTTGATGAAATTCATTTAGTATGAAGTACCCATCTCTATTAACAAATAACGTTTGTGTCATTATTTTCTCCCTTTTCTAGTAACAGTCATGTAATGCTTAGCCATTCTGAATTTTAGACCCCTGTCTCATCCACTACAAAGGAATAAATAGAAGAAACTATTAAATATAAAGTCATGTAGAGCCAGTATCCATTTTGGAGGTAAAGCTTAACTGGTTTTTTAGGGGTTTTTAGGGTAATAGTGGTTCTTAAGCAGAATTATCATTTTGAAGGTAGATGTGAATGCCAACTTTTGAAAATTATTTGATATTTAAAGAAAACATCAAATAAAGAGTTGTTTATATCAGTAGTTGGATATACACATCCACTTTCCAGTCAATTTAAGTTATGAAATCTTTAGAACATTGAAGTTTATTCAAGTAAGCTCTTATTTCCTAAACTTGCATATTTTTAATAAAAGGTTTATGGTTTTATAGTTTTCCATAAAAAGATTTAAGTAGGAAAAATATTTTTTACATGTTTTGTATTGTACTATCAGAACTACTGTTTAGCCAGCTTTTTTTCAAGCAGTGTCATAATTGAAATAATTCCATAAAGAAAGGTTTCCTTGAGTAACATCTATGCATTGTCAGAGCTCAGACTTCATATAACTGCTCACTTGCAATCTAATGTTACAGAACTACAGGTGACACCAAGTGATGTTTATTTATATTAAGGTTTCCTAGAGTGTCATTGTATTTGGAACAAAGCCCCTTCATGTGTGCACTGAGAGAGTTGTGATTCCTTCTGTGATTCTTTATTTCATTTCATTAGGCCTATTCTGGCTTCTTGAACAAAGTAACACATAGTAGTGTACAACTTCAATTTAAAATGCCACCTAGTTTATTTGTAAAATATCTCTTTGTCTGTCAGGCCTCATTAGAATCAGTCTTTAATGATAAGAGTATGTTGATTGCTCATAGACAAACTGAGTTCAATGAGCACAGCAAAAGTTTCCATACTCTGATGATCAAATCCATCCTTTGATCCACTGATAATCAGATTTTCAGGAAAAATGTATGTTGATTCTTAGTGTATCAATTTCATGCTTCTGCTATTCAAGCAAGTAAGATAAATCTATTTCCATGTATTTTATACTGCTGCATTCTAAGTAGGCAGTTCCTGCATCGAATTTCGTTAGACTATTCCTACCTTTATGCCATAGTCATTAATTAGTACACCAGATAAGCACAATTTCAAAAATCAGTGTTTAAAATTGAAGTTCATTTTTAGTGAATTCCTTACACAATACTCCTTCCAGCCATTCTACTAACCCAATTTTTCTGCAATATAATATCACCTGTTGCTTTCTCAAATGGTTTTGAAGTCTAGACCAGTTCTAACTGCTGCATTCATTTACCAAACAAAAATATCTGTTCTGCCTCAACAACTGTAGTTCCTATACACCTACTCACAGATAAACCAATAGTACATTTTATTTTCTTTTTTATTTCTCTGTTTTAGTTCCTGAAAATATCTTTGGATTTTTACTGAAGGGCACATATGCTCAGTTTTCCACTTTTTTGGTCCAAATCCAACAAATACATTGCATTGACTGTTCTCTCTTTCAGAGTGCTGCTTCCTGACTTGTTTTTTACCAGTTTGGGCATTTTTTTACTTGTTTTTTTACCCACCAGTGTACTCTTCCACACACTGAGCAGCCAGTTGTTCAGGAGAAGGCTGTGGGAAACAGTGTCAAAGGTTTTACAAAAGTCCTGGTAAACAATACCCAGTCTTTTCCTCATCCACCAAGAATTACTTTGCTGTAGATGGAGATGAGGTTGGTCAAGCAAGACTGCCTTTCATAAACCCATATTTGTGCTGGTTTGGCCTGATCCCTGCACATGCCATGTGGTGACACTCAGAATGACCTGCTGCATGACCTTCCCTGGCAGCAAGGTTGGGCTGACAGGCCTCTAGTTCCCTGAATTGTCCTTCTGGCCCTTCTTGTAGATGAGTGTCACATTTGCCAGTCTCCAGGTATCTGGGACTTCCCCATTAACTAGAATGTTGGTAAATGATGGAATGTGGCTTGGTGAGCATTTCCCACTGGCTTCCTCAATACCCTTTGGTGGATCCTGTCTGGTCCCATAGGCTTGTTTGTGTGTCAGGTGTATCAGGTCACTGACCATTTCCCCTTGGATTATGGGAGCTTCATTCTGCTCTAAGTAGAATTTAGTTTGGATATTGGTGTAATAGACAATAAAAATGTTTCTATGGATGCACTAATAACACAGAAGGGCTAAGGAGCATCATCACCCTCTACTGGATGTGAGGTGAAAACAGTGACAAAGGATGAGGAAAAGACTACCTAATGCCTTCACTGCCTCAGTCTTTAGTAACAAGACCAGCTGTTTTCCAGGTACCCAACTTCCTGAGCTGGAAGACAGGCCAGTCTGCTTCCCCACCAGCTTGTCTTTTGGCATATGGGGACAGCCTGCTCCTGTGCCTTAAGATTTCTTTCTTGAAGAATGTCCAACCTTCCTGGACTCCTTTGCTCCTCAGGACTGCCTCCCAAGGGACTCTCTCCATCAGTCTCCTAAACAGGCTGAAGTCTGCCCCTCTGGAAGTCTCGTAGTCCTGCAGGCCTTCTTCCTCACTTCTCCAAGAATAAAAAGCTCTTATCATTTTGTGATCTCTGTGTGCAAGATGGCCTCCAGCCATCACATCACCCTCAAGTCCTTCTCTGTTCACAAACAGCAGAACCAATGGGGAGGCTTCCCTGATTGGCTTCCTCACCATCTGTCAGGTGGTTTTCGACACACTCTAGGAGCCTCCTGGACTGTTGCCTCTCTACTGTGTTGTATTTCCAGTAGGCATCAGGTAAGCTGAAATCCCTTATGAGAACAATTAGGAATTATGAGACATCTCCCTGATTTTAATACACGGGTTCATCTGCCTTTGCATCCTGTTTGGGTGGCCTATAACAGACTCCCATCAGGATGTCTGCCTTGGCCTTTCCCCTGATTCTTAGCCCCAAACTCTCAACCCTGTCATCACCTTCATCAACCTCTAGACAGTCAAAAAACACCATAAAATACAGGGCTATCCCGATTTTTTTTCTGGATGTAATCTCCAGTTGCCATATGAGAATTATATTGGTCTCCTACGCATTGTGTCCCATGTCTATTTGAATAACTTGAACATCCTAGGAAACTGAAAAGCAATTCAGATCATACTGAGGTCAACACATAGTGGGGTGACAAGCTGAAATTGCCACTTGGGCTCTGTTAACTCATCGTCACCCATGCAGGCACCTACACTGCTCTAACTGCTGACACTGAACGGTCCTGGCTACAGATTACAGGAGAAAATGTTAAATTTAGCAAATGGTTCAAATCTTATAGGTGACTCTTAGAGGCAGTTTGTTAGAAGCAAATTGTTGCTGTTTCCTTTGAAGGGTTTCTGCTGTGGTGCACCGTTAACTTTTGCATTCAGTAGCTTTACCACACTAGTAGACCCTGCTACATCATTCACTTGCATTGCTGAGACGCGTTCTCCTTTCTCCCAGCAGATCCCCTCTCAATTAGAAAATGAGGCAAAACTGTAATCATTAGTTTGTTAAAACATGAACTTAGAGTTGTCATTTTATTTCCTGAAGTGACATAGCTTTAGGTATGAAACAGAATTTTCTGGGTAACTATAGCTGGTGAGATATGCTGTGTGACTGATTACTTTGAGGGTAAAATTCATATGAATTCTGTCAACAGTGATAAATTGCTTATTGTTTGTTGCAGTCTAGCAGTCAAGCTAAGTTAATGCAACTACAGCACGCTCCAATTTTTTAAGGATACTACTGGAGGCTTTTCAGATTATTTTAAATTGTGACAAAGTCCTGTCAGGATAAATTCCAATTACAATTTTCTTAAATAGTTAAAGCAAAATCTATGCAGAATCTAAGCTGCCAAAATATTTAAAAATGTGAAGCTTATTGTTTTTAGTTAATCAGCTAGAGATGCATTTAAATTATATTTTTGTTTTGTTCATTTTCTGATTACTTAGAATATAATCTTCAAATGCTTGTTGGAATTGAATATATAAACAGTGTACAGAAAGTCTATTTAAACATGTGCATTTTTAAGTTGGGTTTCATGTGATTAACTTTGCAAACTTTTAGATATTATTACCACATTAGCTTTTCTGTTTTGTAGGAAAAATCCTCTGTCTTAAAAGTAATATTGTCGTTTTCATTAATTTCTAAACTTAAAAGTCAGAATATTCTTACAGTATGTGTGTGTGTGTGTTGGTTTTTTAATGTAATATGTTTAAGGAACCAGTAAGAGCAGGGCAGCAAAGAAATAATCAGGTCAGCTAAATATGGTATTTGTTTACCCTGCAGAAAAGCATTTTATGGCTATTTAAGGGTATTTGTAGGAACAAATTGTAGGATTGCTCTGTTCATCCAAGCAGTCTTTTTTACCTTCAGATCTCTCATGAATCAGAGGTCAGATGAGTCAGAAGTCATGCTAAATGAGTTTTTTAAAGCCATTTGTTGTCTTAACAGGCAGTAGAAAGAAGAAAAGCCTTTCTTCTCAGTTTGATTCTTGAATATCAATGTCTTCACACATTTATTTATTCTTTTCTTCCCTTTCTGATAAACATCTTTGGTAAGTGAAAGATATTGTTTCAAGTTTTTGTTGTTAAAACATTTCATCAGTTGTGCAGTGCAGGTTGATAGGACCAACCATTTCTGTTTCTTAGGAATAGGCAGTCATTTTTGTGAACTCTAGCAAATTTTAGAAGAATTTCTATACATCTGTAGCTCTGTAGAATTACTGTAAAGTTACAGACTACAGAATTTGTAGTCCTAGATTTTCATTGCTTTAGAGAAGCATCTCTTCCAGCTATTATACAGAAATTTTACTTCAAACACTCTTTGGTGATAAAAATATTTGGTCAGGAAACACTCTTAAGATGGTAGATTGTGTTCATTGAGCTTTGCTTATTTGATGTTTCTGTTTGTAGTTTTGTCACCACTTCTCATGGATTTTAACAAGTTAGAGTCACTAGGGCATTTCTGCATCATACCAGAAGTGAAATTTTAGTTAATTATTTTTCTGGGTTTAAGATTCTGCTGTATGTGCTTAACAACCCCAGAGTTCTGTCACAGACACCGGTGCCTCAATAAAGAGCACCAAGTCTTGAGCATATGTCAGTCACATATCACTAAATGTAGCCCATGTGGTGAACTCATCTAAGGATTTTCTGTTTCTGTAATTGACAGATAGCCCTGAGCTTTTTTTATATGACAATTTTTGAAAAATAATACCTTCTTCAGAGAAAGTACAGAAATACTGAAAAAAAAAATACTAAAAGTGGTAGGCCTTGAAGACCATAAGCTAAAATAATTGAAAAATAGTATTTTTACTTATCTTTTTTCACTGATTACTGCTTTCTTTTTTACTTTACTTTCATTGTGGTTTTATATTTATTACTGTTACAATTTAGAGATAGCAAATTGTAACTGGTAGTAGTACTAAAACTTAGAGGACAATGTACATAAAACCATAGGTGTATTGAACATGGTAGAAAAAATGCAAGAAACACGGAAGTAGATGTAAACAGAAAAGCAGATTAATTTATAGTGATTTATTGCCTTGATAATGCATATCTCTCTGAATAATTGTTGTTTTGCATTGCTTTGGGTAAAGAACAGAGGATACTTCAGTTATGCAAACCACAAAACATCTGCCTGCCTTTTCCAAACTTTATAGAACATCAGTTGTTGTTGCTTTTTATTGCTGCAAGGTTGGTCTCTTGCTACCGAACTCTGTTATTATCCTGCATCTCTATGATTTCCATCCACACATTCCATTATGTATGTTGTGGATTCCACCTAGTGAATCCAGCATTTTAAATCAAAGGAGCAAAAGCACCTCTGCTGAAAAAAGAGGAAAGATTACGTATACCCATAGTTTCTCTGATCTGTGATAAAGGCATTTGCTGTTTCTTAGTCCCTTTATTTGAGGATATAAACCAGCAAAGGCCCACAAGTCTCATGAGTTCCCTGTGTATTAGGGAGGTGGCACTTGCTCATTTGTTGGAATAGGAATAATTGGGTCCTTACTGAATATTCAGCATAAATTCCCAGCTCAGAAAATTAGTTATCTAGGCTGTCGAGCTGCCTTTAAATGCCAAGTTGATTTCTTTTTTTAAGCCCTATTTCAAGCAGTTTTCTGTAGCATTTCTTTGGATTTTTTTTATCAGTAAACCTTCTGAAATAAATTAAAACCTTGAGTTCGCTCCAAGGCTACTTGTTATATTTAATAAGCTGGATGTCCTTGAATGAGGAAAGGGAAAATTTTGACCAAAATGTACATCCAGCGCTCTTTGTACTGATAAAAGCACCTTGATGTCCTACTTAAAAAGTACAGAATTCAGGATACGAATTTTTCTTAATGTCTTGTTTGTTGGTTTATGCTGTAATTTGCATATTGCAGCTTCTTATTTAGTGGAACACATTAAATACTTTAACATTATGCAATTAAAATATTTTCCTCACATGTGTAGTCTGATAATGGAAATGTGCTGTGGTATATGAAAGTCTGTTAACTTTAAGGAAATACAAATTGTTACTTCTTTCCTTTGTGTTTTTGGTGTAAATTAATCTGTAATAAGAGAACCAAGAATGAGAACCAGGGAATGGATTTAACCTTATTTTGAAGTTACTAGATTTTGGGAAACAGGGTAGAGGGAAATGTTTTTCAGTGTGACATAAAAACTCATCCACTATTTTAAGGGGGGGGTTTTGTATCTGATTGTGGTAGAGATCCTACTTTTACCTCTTAATTACTGTGTTTCCTCTCTTGAAACTGAGTACAGGGACAGTATGCTGATCAGGTCTCACACAGTCTCTTATATGTATCCCTGTCAATGTGATCTGCAGCAGCTTAAAATATTTATTTCTGAGTCTTTTTTTGCTCAGCTAAATGTTCCCCTCCCATGGTCTGAAGGAAAGAACCTTGATAAATGAGCATTGCATAAACATTTTCAATGTAAGAATTTTTATTTGAGTTTAAAATGGTTCTGTTTCCTGTTTTTATTTGTCCTTAAGAGAATAACACTGTTTTAATCCAAGGATCCATAGTGTTAGAACTCCTAGGAACCTGCATTTTTTCAGTTTCTAGTTTTACCTGAGTTTTGCATCACATGTTCAACAGAAACTGAAATATTTGGTTGTTGTAATTATTGCGCAACATGAAGCATTTAAGGCCTTCTAAAGGTATCAATAGCAGTTATACTTTTCTCTGCACTGAAAAGCTGTGTGTATCTATGATACAGTTTTTAAATTGTCTTCTTTTCCAGGTTCGTTACAACCTTTCCTAGAAGCCTGCAGTAATGAATTGTTCTTCCGAACTTGCTCTGTACTGCTGCGAAGTTCTAAGCTAGATATTGCAGTTTTGGAAAAGCTCTCTGTTTTACTGCACAAACTCTCCAGAATAAAGTAATCCTTTATTACATTAATCTGTTAGCTATTATTAGGTGAATGAGCTTGTTGACCTTTGTCTTTTTTCTTTTCCAAAAACTCATATCTGTGTTTTTGTTTATTCCATCCACCATATACAATGGTGGACTTTTAATGTTAGCAGTTAAATTTAAACTGTTTCTGTCGTAGGGGTTTAAGACAAGCCTCTCAATTAGTGCATAAATTTAGTTCAGTTTGCAGAGTGCAAACTAGAAAAAAGCCTCACAATGTAGACTTAAAGAGGAATTATTCCTTATGTCTGCAGGTGACAAAAATGCTTAGAATTCTTAGAAGAGAATCCTAGACTTTCAGTTTTACTCAGATACTTAGTAGTAAGCTCCTTTGAAAATTTAGTCTTATCTTTGACTTGCATTCAAGCTTCATCAGTTTTCATTTCCTTCAAAAAGTAATTTTAAGATTTTGGGCCAATTAAGCCCTTTTGGGAATGTTCAACTTTTTAAACTGTGTTCCCATTGCTTACTGATTATTGATTTATTGTAACAAAGGTCATCATGTCAATAATAATGTGCTGCTGAGCTTCCCTGGCACATTGCTCATTGGGGTTGTTTTATTTATGTAAGGGATATCTAAACTGTGTAATTTTTTTACATTGGACTTAAAACTGTTGACAAAACTGAGGTTTTCATTTCTTGTAAGGAATTAAACTGAACTCTAGGAAAAAAAGTTTTCCTATAAGATAATCTAATATAAATTATAACTGGGATTTACTAGTCAATGTAAAATTGGCTCATAAATCTAACTTTTTTTATTTATTGTCTCTGAAATCTTATTTCACAAGTGAAAAGCCCTGTTTTTCCTTGAGCTTTCATTATACTATGCGTACATATCACTTATTCAAGCAAAAGGATAATTTTTGTTTAATATTTGCAAGATTTTTCTCATCATGCATTGATAACCTTATGCTTAAAAACATACGTAGAAGAATTATATTAAATACTCAAAATAATGCACATTTTACTTCATTAAAAATATATTTTCTGTAGCATTTTTAGTGTTCATGTGAAATCTCTCAATTTTCAATCGACAATTTTATTCAAAATCTTTTTCAGAAGCAATAAGAAGATGTTTGAATTGTTTGGTCTTCATCAAATGTTCCAAGAACTGCGTAGAACCATAGATCCAAGTCACACCTTCCTCTGTATAAACCTCAATTCAATTCTGCTGAATTTGGAATTCTTGAAGAGTAGCTCTCTTGCCACGAGTCTAAGCACAAGTCACCAGCACTAATTTCAATCAAATTATTGTTCTGTATAATTTATACCTACTGCCTATGTTACTTGAAATTTGGAGGGTGTTTTTTGCGTTTTTTGTTTTTTGTTTTGTTTTTTTTTTTTTTACTGATTTGTATAAATACTTTGAGCAGCCCCTCAGAACTGTGTAATTCACTGTGTATTGTGTGGATTCTCACTTACATTTCCTTCATTCATAAAAAGGAAAATGAAAAACTTTGTAATATGCTAGATGGCTTTCTTCAATATTTTCTAAAGAAGTGGAATAATGCTGCTGTTATGAATGACTCATGCAATGTAAGCAATTGAATCCTTAGAGTAAGGAGATCAGAAATACCAGTCTTTCCTTACAGGTAGGAATCTTAGTTACTTTTAACTCTTCAGAGAGTTTTATAAATACTCTAATTTATTTTATGGTTGATAAGTAGCAGACAGGTATCTTAGCACATTATTTTTTGATAATCCTGCAGTTTTGATGATTAAAACCAGATTTTAATGTAAAATAACTAGATGTATTGAATAAGAAATTTTGTTGGTTTGATTTCAGAATTTCTTAGAGTTTTTCATCTTTTCCTGTGTTTAAGTAACGTTTAGTATTTTATCCTGCTTTGTATAGCACAACTTTGGATGGTAATATCTTTGCCATGAAATGTAAATAAAAGCATTTCTTAAAATGTCTAGCACTAGTAATCTGTAACATAAAATTACTGTATTTAATTGCTTCTGCTCTGTTTTAATTTGCAATAGTCTTCACTGTAAACACGTTTCTTTTCTGAGCATGAATATATTTTTTGTCTCTCACAGTTCAGTGTTTAGAAGTTCTTACAAATTGGAAATAGGTTACTTCTAAAAATTGAAATTAGTCTTCCATTGCTGATTTGTACTGTAATTACTGAAAATCTATATTTGTAAAACTGCAAATGCAGTTAAAGCTTAAAGATCTGCTGTATTTCAGTCTTTGACTAACACTGACATCAGTATAAAACTTCAGAGAGTTTTTATTTCTCATTTTTTGCCTTTTTTGTTTGTTTCTTTCTTTTTGGTTTGGTGTTTTTAGTTGGGCTTTTTTTGTTTGTTGTTTTTGTTTTGTTTTGTTGTTTGTTTTTTTTTGAGGGGTTGTTGTTGTTTTTACCAGAAGTCTTTGAACTGGTCTTTGAAATTTAATTCTAACTGCAAATATTTTTCTAGCAATTCCATTTAATGTTTGTAACAAGCTTTTCTATGAAAGGAGTCTACACCAGATTTGGCACCTAGTGTGTCTAGAAGAGAGAGCAAGCACTGTGCACTCTCTGGGCAAAGAACCAATTCTAGGTAATTTTTAAATAACACTAATCACAGCTAAAAGAATTTTCTGACAATCAATTACATTTTGAAATTAGTATTTCTTCATCAGTAGTTTTGGGTTTCTGTCAAATTTGCCGGCAGTGCAAAAACTTGCATATACCTTTGGCTGGAGACAAAATCCTGTTGTTTAGGAAGAATATTCTCAGTCCTCATGTGCTTCTCCATCTATTACCATTTTAAAATACTACAAAATCAATAACCAAAAAAACCTGTAGAAAGTTGCTAGCTTTCTTATCTCCACAAGAATGTTGATTGTGCTCTTAGTTTTCAGCCTTCATTACTGTAGTTTAATCTACTAATCTCCTTGGGATCCCAATTTAACACAATGTGGTCATCTAATAATGGCAGAGGTAATGCATTTAGAAGAGACACATAGAGTTGTAGCTTCTAATATTGATCCCTTGTGGTTTATATACAGTATTGTTTGCACTCTGGAAAGTTGAATCACAGCTAATTTTAAGTTTTTATGATCTAAATGTTAGATTGCTGTTAAAATGCAAAATAAAACCATTTTTCAATCTGTTAAATATTAATGCATTATGTTGATGACCTAAGGATTAGATTAATAATCTTGATTTTACACATATTTTTCAAGGACAGGTTAGATGGGGCATTGAGCCACCTGGTCTAGTGAGAGACATCCCTGCCTTGAATATCTGCCTTTTGAGCCAGCCCACCCTAGCTGTCCACACCCGCCCTTGCTGTGGCCTTGTTCAAACATCCCCATCCTGTTATCATTCCCCTGAGTGACCTTGGCAGTCTCTGTGGGGAAGGGGAATAGAGGAAGCCAGTTGCATTCCCTGCTGTCATTTGTGGATTTGTTTTGGCTTTTGAAAATGATAGATTTCTGTCAAGTTGGCCACACTTTGGGCATCTCTTTGTATTGTCTTTCCCTCACAGATGGAATCTAGAATTTTCTGGGGGATTTTCTACTTTGGTTGCATTTAGATACTATGAGTATCTAAATTTCATCTACTTTACCTCTCTTCCAGAAAACTGTCTACAAGAAGAGACATTTGAAAAAGTTAACTGTACCTCTAGCTATTTCCTGCAGCTCCCAGTTCCCTAAGGAAACATGGTGTACGTGATCTCAGTTTTCTGGTTTCCTGCAGTGGAATATGTTATTTTAAATGTACCAAACACCTCTGTCAAGAGGTGAATTAATATCCATCCAGAGAATATAATTCTTCAGCCATTTTTTGGTGAGGGAATTTGAGGGGACGTGAGAGATGTGATGACCACTTGCCCTTAAAAGAAGGACAGGGACTTTCACACTTTCTGTGAGCTGATCAGTCAGAACACAGAGCTTCAAACTGGCTACAGTCTGCCTTATCTTGTGTGTAGATCTTAGAAGTGATCAACTACCATCACTGGCATGAAACAAAGAAAAATTCTTGTAGTTACAACCTACTACTTTAAGGAGAGGTAAACAACATACAATTTTGTCTTGCTGGGTTTTTTGAACAGCTATGAGTCCTCTTGTTGAGAAAGTCAACAAGAATATTGCTCTCTTAATTTGTTGAGGCAGTTCACATCCAGAAAAGACTACCAAATATGAAGAAAGCTAATTTCCATTTTTTTCCTTACAAGCCTATCTACTGTAGAATTGTAATCACCCTTGCTGTTTATCAAAGGTTTCCTACTGATAAGTTTTTCAGACCTCATCTACATAGCCTAGATTTAGCAAATCTTTAAGAAAGATTGTTCCCTGGGCACAAGACAGTTGTATTTGCAGAAGCTTGGCACAGCTAAATAAAGTAGACTAACATTACCCATCCTGCACAGTTGTGCTCTGTTTCTTCATATTTGTGACTTTCACCAGCTGATAAAAGGTCTGAAAGTGGGATTTCACAGTTATCTTCCTGTTCTCCTGAGCATGCATCTCTCTCTAATGTTATATAGCTGACTTTGATGTATATAATAGGGAAAGATTTCTTGTAGCAGATAAATTTACCTGGAAGGTGAAGGTATGCCGAAGGCAACGTATTTTGAAGAACTTCTATTCATGATCAGCATTAATGTCTAAAATATATGATTTAATTTACCAGGCCAGATTTAAAAGGAGCTGTAAGTAGAGCTCATAATTCAGAGCTGTTACACTGGATCCTTTAATTATACACAGAATTTTTCACCTAAAACTTATATAGCTTTGGAGATTGATGATCTGATAAAAATAATTTATATTCAGGATAATGTATTTAAATGTAGTACAGAAAGTTGGAAATTTTGATCTATGAAACAATTTGGTAATCTTCCACTAAAGGGCCAACAGTGGCAGAGCAGTGACCCCTTGTGTTCCTCAGAATGATGTAATGCTCACATGTTTAAACTCACAGAAATTAATGTAAAAGCAGGAGTGCTGTGCAGCATTGAGATCCTGCCTTTTACACACCGTGAGGAGCACTGTGATGGGCAAAGCACCTTTATGTGTTATACTGACTCTTGTAGTGCGTTGTGTCAAAACCATCACTATCTGTCTTGTCTTCTGGGCTGATGAAACCCTTGAATACCATCTTCTGACCATGGTCAGGAATATCCTTGTTTATTAGACTTCTGTTTTCTGTGTAAGTTAGAGAGCAAGTGTATCCTTATTACTACTAGAAGAGGTAACTTTGAACAAAGTCACTTTCTGTTTACTTGCTTGTAGGTACTTTTTTTTGAGTGGTCCTGAGTTGAAATTTAACAAGACATAACAAGACATTCTGATCTCTGAAGTCACACTGAGAGAATTAACTGAGGAAAAGAGATCTGAGAAGCTATGTATATTTTTTTCCCAGAAACGAGTTCACTTTGTGCCCATTACTCAAGCTTATATATACTGGACCCAAGGAATATTTCCCTGAATATGACACATCTCTTTGATCAGTGCAGCTTGATGGTAAGTAATGAATGTGATAGATGTACCAAAGCTAGGGCTGAAAATTCAGTGGCCAGGATACTGTTAACAATAGTTGAAAGGTCAGCACAAAAAAAACATTCCTGCCAATAAGTTTACTTCAAGATCATCTTCAGGTCCATAACGTGGCGTCCTTAGTACAGTTAATTATGGAGTAAAATAAGTAAAAATAAACTACCCAGCCTCAGGGGGCAAAGAAGTATCATACAGCAGAGTTTTCAACAGGAGTATAATATCCCACCCACACATCAGCTTTTTGAAAAAGTAGTAGGCTTTTGAAGAAGGTTGGAGATAACTAATGTTGTCAGACCGGTTTTTTGCTTTGGAAGAAGGAATATTCTAATGTGTGGATCCAGGAGTTATTTATATAAGAAGTGCAATCAAACATAATTTCTCAGTTCACGGTCTTTCGAAGCCACAAAGTAGCAGTTGGATGTCTGCTTGATTTGTCCTCCTCCCCACTAAAGTGTGAGGAAGTGTGAGGAGAATTATTTTTCACAGCAGTCTTGCACGCCAAGGCTGAATTTCAGAAGCAGATGCTGAACTCTGTTTCCTTCCTGATTCAGTTGTCTTTCTACTAATCAGTCTTCAGCACTACCTCCTCCTGATTTTTTTGTTTACTTCTACGTGGTAGATTAAATTGGAAAATAATTCCTGAATTGTCTTGCTATTCCAACTTGAATCCTAATACAAGCTTGTTTTCATAGCAGTCTCAATTATAAAAAACCCACCTCTTTTTTGTTAAAGCAGATGGACAAATGAGATGCCTCTGTGTGCCCTATCTAACAGCTAATCACTGATGCCTTCTGCATCAGTGCATACAAAGGCTTCTTACTATTCTTCCCTAAGTATTCAGACAGTCTAGTTTCACAGAACAGTGGCAAAAAGGAATCAACATTTTTCTGTCCTTGAAGAGTAGTTGATAGTGATAAATTAATGCCTGAGGTAACAGGTGGTATGCATTATAAATCGTATCACAATAAATAATCAGAAGAGCTTATTTGGATGTGGGGATATAATATATATGAAATATTATGCAGCTAGAACTAAATATAGCCTGACACAGTCCATTCTTACCCTGTTTATATTAATATATTTAGTGAAATGTGCACTAGGAAGCTTATCCCATACATAATGAGGGCATGGGCTCATTTTCTTTTCATTATCAAGACAAGTATAGAGCTTGCTTGCAGAAGGGTGACTTCTGCTTACAGGAGTCATTGTTGTACCTCTGGGTCATGATTTTCATCTGCAACAGTAAGAATTTTCCTCTTAATTAAGCCTTCCTTAAAACAGGAAGGCGTAATTAAGAGAATTCAGGACTGCTGAACTGTCTGAAACTTAGAGTTTGACAGGGAGAAATGGAACTGGCGTGCCTTTTCAGCTCATTCTTCAACTCATACTGCTGGGCATTTATGCATGTTATTCTTTGTTCATGAATAATATTATTAATTATCCCAAATTATAGAATTCAAAGAGATTCAGCTGTTGTTGTTTTATGCTGCCCTTTTCAGCCCATCTTACCTCTTTTCTTTTTATTTATGTCATCAGTCCAGGACCATCAGATACTGAACTATATAGAGGATGGTCCCTGATTGCAACCTGAAATCAGAGAAAGTCTGCAAAGTCCAGCAAGTTTCTCTAAGGAAAAAACTGGGACAATATTGATCAGGCTAGGAAGCTGGGATTAGGTGAGGAAAGTCTTATAAGGTAGTAAGTAGTTTGGTCTGGGAGAAATCCAACTTGGTGCTCTATTTTTTCTACAGAAGCTAGCAGTTCTTCTGGTGGTCCCACCTGTGCAGCCTAAGACTGCATGAGCACAATTATCCTGTTATGAAGTGAAAGCTTCCAGTTAAGATTTCTGGTAATGTTGTGATGTACTGCTAATTTAGAAATGCAGAATGAAGACATGCTACTGAGAGTACTGTTACTGTGACATTACTCACCAGTCTCACAGTCTGCAGAGTTCTCAGTACACAGACAAAAACTTACAGATTCTCTGAGGAATTGCAAGGGGCTTGGCATTTTCACATTACCTTCAAGGTGAAATACTGAAAACAAATTCTCTTGATAAAATGGTTTCTTCTTCAAGTTTCCTAAGTGATGCAGAGAAGCAGGAATGCAAAGATTGCTCCATATATGTTACCAAGACACTCCCATACCACAGGAATGTGCCTGCCAGCCCTTAGCTAACCTATATAATTACTGATTTATAAGGTAGTGTGCTATACAATCAAATAAATGGCTAATACAACTGTTTGACCTCTTTTATTAGTATATTTTATGTTCATATTTTACAATATAATAAGTTATATATACAGCATTAAACAAAGTTATTAGAAAGTAAGCTTTGGCAAGACCTACAGGATTCATTTTTCAATCCTGTACATCTCTTGTATAACAATAAAAATACTGTATACGAAATAAAATAATGTTAAATAGTCTGTGTTCGCATTGGCACCATCAGTTTCAAAACCCTAACTTTTCATTGCCCAATAAACATAAAAAAGAAGATTCCTGTATCTTCTTTTTAGCAAATATGTGATGTGTAGTTTTAAATAGCACATAAAATATAGGAGGCAGTCCACTGAATAACACTGTAGTTACACACTGGCACGAGAAAATTTGAATTCTTTCTCTCTCTCTCTTTCTTTCTTTCGTTGATTTTCAATCATGAAGATTGCTGAGCTGTAAGCAGATCTAGAAATCTTATTGAAGCCTGTTGAAATCTACATGAATTTGTAATTGATTTCAAGACAGCAAGAATTTCACACTTAAATTCAATATCAATCAGCTAGTTAAATTTCAAATAAATGCAGCTTGCTGCATCATGGAAAGAAGAGTTAAAATCTTATCAAATTTGGCATATGCAGGTTAATGAAGAGCGTGTTATGATGTGAAAAGAAAGGGTGGAAAAAGAATGAGAGGGATAGGTTTTTTGTTGCAGTATGTACTTCCCCTGATATACAAATCAAGTGCTGATATTACTAAATATAGATGTTAAAGGGTGATGCTAAATGTTTTGCACAATTATGATACTATCATAGATAAGATCTAGCTATTAAATGGTGGAATACTGGTTGTTAAATCCTGGGTAATAGTAAATATTTTGATAGCATTTTGTTCAGTCGTGCATTTTGGAATTTAAGAAGTACTGCTTTGTAATTGACATGTCTCTTAATGAGAGATACTTGATGAAATCCATCATCACTATTTTAGCTATAAATTAGGCAAATAGGTTTGGTAACAGACACTGACCTGTGGTCTGAATGAGTTTCAGATAAATTTTAACTGTGAAAACCAGACATTAGTTAAAGAAAACCAAATTAAGTAAATTTTTGTACTTCATAAACTCACAATAATGCATTACCTCCCAGATGACTTTAATGTGGATTTTGTGCTCATGGTCTAGGCTTACAAGAGTATAGCATTAAAAACACGTTTTTCTCCGCATTTCAAGTGTTTCTCAAGAAATCTACTCTTTTTGCTCTTTGTGCACCACTGTTGTCTGGAATTCCTCTGGTTGGAATATAATTTGATATATAGGATGTTACTATTGGAAAAGTATATTTTTCATGGTAGTGGACAATCTGATTATGATTTTGCTTTTTTCTTAACAGTAAAGAAAAGAAGATTTTGCCCTCAAATTGGAAGGAGTAGCTGCCTACTTTTACTGCCCACATGCTAATGAGCTTGTCCTCAGCAAGCCAGCAGTTTGAATTTATAATTTCTGAAATGTCAGTATGGACCAAGAGTACATTCACATGCATTATGGAGATTGTTTTGAAGCATTTCAATCTGCAAGTTATGTTGACTCTTTTTCCACGTAGCATAGTCAGTCAATCTGAGGACTGTGCATATACACCTATGCACATAATGCACATAATGCACATAATGCACATACTTCAAGATTCAACAAACCCCTAATAAGTGTAGAAAATGAAACTGGTTGCAGCAGATAGAAAGGTACGTGCCTAATGTGTATTAATTGATACTGTAGCTGTGGTACTGCTTCTGACTGTAACTGTTAAACCATTGAACCATTGAATGAAGCCCTAAGAGACACAAATATTTTCAGAGAGCTATTCAATGCCTTTCCTGAAGGCCAGGCAGGAAGGGTACCAGAAGGGTTATCTGCCCTTATACACAGATCGCAAAATGGATGCTTGTGTCTCCGCTTATTATCAGTAACTTTTTAACACAATCATTTTGTTCAATGATGTTTCATGCCAAGCTTCTTGGGAAACTTCTGCTCTTGTTTTGATAAATGTGTTACTTCACTTTTAGAAGTCAAAGAGAAGAGCTTCCCATTGGTGTGAGCAATTATGTAGAAGAAGCATCAATGGTCTTTAGTCCAAAGTCTTTGATGCAGTGCTTACTGGAATCACACTTCTGATGTGGAAGTACAGGCCCCAGGCAGGCATGTCAGGATGTCCCTGCTGGTTCAGGAGCCGGCATTGCTTGTGCCCACTCCAGAATGTCTGCACACAAGGATTCAACAGCATCCAATCGCTCGATTTGCACCAGTTTGGTGAGCAGTTCTGGGATGCTGTAACCTGCCGTGCTGATGCGGTCAAACAGCTGCATGCCATCTGTCATCCCGCCAATCTCATCCCTCTTCAGCCCAAAGCTCTCGGCGAGGTGACGCCACGTTTTCACTATGGCTTTCTCTGTGTTGTAGGTGGAGCTGAGCATTCGGCTGGTCTTCTCCAGGCAGTCAAATGGCAGCTCTGTAGGGCTCAGACCTGCAAAGGGAGGGGTGGATTGTCAAGGTGGCTCTGGGTACAAGTCCTGACATTTATTAAAGTACAACAGATTGCACTGTTAGCAATGAATATAGCTGTAATCTTTAAGTGATAGTTCATTATATATGTCTAGGCCTAAAGTTATTACTGCATATTACCAAATTAATTCTTCATAATGACAGTAGGATATCATAATTGGGGTAAAAAGTTGACTGGAAAAGAAGTAATAGATGGGTTGTATGAATTCCCATGGCTCTGCCCTTTCCTTCAACAATTTACTAGCTGTTAGAAAAAGTATATTGCAACTGCGTCCCTAGTGAGCAGCCCCATTAATATACCTCTGCATGTCAGGCTCAGTGTTTGAGCTCCAGAGACAGCTTTGACCCTTCACTTTAGACTGTTACCAGCAGCTGCTGAAACATATCTGTAATTGAAAGTTGCCCTTGTAGGAAAGTGAGAAGTGAGGTGAAGCAATGATGCCAGATGCAAGCATAAAAGTTCCTGCAAGTGCTTAACTGTCATTACTATCGTGAATCTCTAGGGAGAATTTAACATCCATCCTGTGGGGAAAAGGCTGTTTTCTCCTGGACATATTTTCTATGTATTCATGTGCAGAAAACAGAGGAGAGAACCAGCTACAGCATTTTTCCTAAACCAGACTTTTGTTTCTGTAGTTTTCCTGCTTCGTACTCATCAGCAATAATTTGATGGGAGACAGAGCTCCCTGAATTACAGAATACTCATACATGTGCACACAAAGTGTGTGTGTATGTGGTGGGAAGTAAAGGCAGTCACATCTCCTGTAGGGAACTTAATTCGTATCTCCTGCTAAAACAATTTAGGTAGTCAAGTCCTAAATAAGGTCAAAACACAGCCTGGAAACTCCAGATTTTTTGTGAGATGTGGGACAGAATTTAGAGAAGCAGAGTAGGTTGAGAACTGTGTCTTAGCCTCAATCCTGACCTTCCCCAAATCACACTTTCATATTTGGAATTGTTTTTTATCTGTTATCTAAAGAAATAAGACCAACAAGTTTCCTCTAGGTGGAGAATGCAAAACTGCTTCTCTGCATCTTGATCTGTTTGTGTGTCCCAACAGAGCCACCACAACTCTTCCTGCTCTCCACAGGCAGGAAGCCCATGCATGTTCCTGGAGAGAAGCCGTGGGCTGCTCCAGCCCAAGCCCAGCCTGGACAGTTCTGTGGTCAGGGCACCACAGGGTTCCTGGCAAGTAAATACAAACCTGCCTACAGAGTGTCTTCTCTGGTTTTGGGACTATTTTCCATAGATAGCCAGAGACCTTTCTTACTTTATAGCAAATTTCATGATCTAAATTCATAATTTTAACAGATGGAAATTGTACACTCACCTTCTGCAACGTCACACACATTAGCATACACGTCAAGTATCTTTTTCCTTCGACTTTGAATCTAAGTGAGAAGAGTTTTATTTCATTAATTTTTCAGTTACAGGATTAAAAATTAGCAGACAGCAGTGAAAAGTCTGTGGGACATTTCCATTTCGTAGGGTTATCACACAGTGTCCTCAAGGGTCCCTTTCAAAGACTCAAAGAAAATGGCACAGCAATTATTCCATGAAGCAAAAACATGGTTCTGATTTCACTTGCCACTGCTAGAGAGCTTTCATTTCAACTTTCTGAGAGCAAGTACTTTTCTGCCCCAAGTGTTTATTTTATTTCTCTTTCAGACTAAGGCCAACTCCTGAGAATGAGGACAAATACTATATCATATATGTAACAATTAATGTAGGGATGTCTAGGTAAATCAAGTCAGGACTGGATACAGGGAATTGAGACTGAAATTAATTGCCTTCTTCCAATAATCTAAGAGGACTGTAGAGGAGGGGCTCTTCCTTTCTGTCTCTTGACGTAGATCTGCTTAGTGCATTACTAATTAAGTGAAATATTTTACAAACAGATTTAAAAAAAAATAAAAAGTCAACCAAGTTTTGGGGAGGAAAAATCTGAGGTCCAGGGGGATACAGTAATTTTGGACAAGAAAGAAACAAGAAAACCTGACATTTTTCAAGCTAAAAATGGACACTTTTATATTGTTTCATTTAGCAAAATATTCTCAAGTTTTGGCTTTGGATTCAATGTGGAGAGAAAACAGATGTCAAAATGTCATGAGCTCTCAGGGGCTGAAATTTGCTTCCGTGTGCTAGCTCTCATTAGGACTGAGGTTTCTGAAAAGCTGTGTTTTTGACACTACTCTAGAATTATCTCCACAAATTTTTCACTTTTCCCTGCAAACGAGGCTTGAATAAAAGCCCTGCTTTCAGTACTTTGTTTTCTGGAAAGATTTTCCTCATTTTATTTGAGCTGTAAAGAGCAAGGTGCATCAATGACATGGATTAATGGACTTGCAGCTGGAGAGCACAGAGTGGCTGCTCCACCTGAGGTGTGTCCGGCAGGCGCAGGGCGAGTGCAGGGCAACACAGTGCAGGTGCTGAGGGTGGTTCACATCTTCCTTGAGTAACTAACGTGTGCTTGGTCATGGTGCTATTCTAGGATTGGATTATCTGTTTTAGAACCTTGAAAACAGGAAATTTTCTTTTAATGGGGTTTATTGAAACTCCTCCCAAGAAAACTATTGGATGCTTCTTTTCATTCTCCCCTCACTTTAAGGGTAAAGAAGCAGATTAAGTAATTCCATGAAGAATTATGCAAGACACTCTTTTTCCCAGAGACAGAAGATGGGGGTTTTTTAAACCTTAAGCTTGAAGCAAACAGGAAATGTTTACCTTGATGACCCTCTTTGTGGCACCTCATTGCAAATGGGGTTTATTATAACTAGGAAGAAGACTTGGTTAATAGCAAGCCTCTAGTTTTCTTTATCCTTGTCCAACTGCTCTGAACACTCTTTCTGTGCTAGCAATACTACTTAATTCCCAATCTGAAGAAAATTACTGCTTTTCTAACTTCTGTCAACTGGCTTAATTGTGACATCCTGTTTATGGAGTGGACAATCTTGATGCAATCTGCAGTTTTATTGAAAAGTCTGTCTTCAGCCTTCTCAGCAGCCTTTAGTCCATGACAGTGTGTTAGAACAGGTCTGGGAGAAATAGTTCATGCTTTAGGTGCACTTATGAGCTATCTATCTAAATGACTCTGGAGAATGTATCTATGATACATTCTTTCGAAAGTAACCTGCTTCTTATTAAATATTCTGATTTCATGACTACTCAAGGTGTATTATCCTATTTCAAGCCAGTGCTCACAGAAGTATCATAAAGTTGGATATTTAGAGAGACCTGAACTTTAAAATGTGAGCATTGGAATAGTAAGTTATTTTCAGATGGTCATAAATGTCTACAACTACAAAACTGTTTAACCTGTTGAGATTTTGTGTCTCTGATCCCAGTGAAAAGTGTTGCATTTTAGAAATTTTGAGCTGATCCTCTGAACAGTTTAAAACATGCAAACATGAAAAGATGCCTTTTCAAACCTATTTTTTCTTAAACAATATCTGATGTTTGATACTAATGATGTGATTTGGACCTAGCTATAGCCATTTTAAAATAAATTTGAAATAGTAAAAAATCTGAGCAGACACCTTCCTTTTAAGGGCAGTTTGATGTCAACACAAATTGAAAGATTGTGTGGGTGAGGTGTGGCTTAACTGTGCTTTAAAATACTCCAAGTGAGATAAAAAGCCCTAAGCATTACATGCTCAGCAGGAAGAAGCAAAGGCCTTCCACAGCAAAACAGTGGATTACAGTGTCCTTCAGAGCACAGGAATGACCTTCAAACCACATGTGTGTTTTCAAAATTCCACATGGAAACCAAGCACAACACCGGATATTATTGAGAAATCTGTGCCATGGAAATACTGATGCAGCTGGGTCAAGGTACTCAGATTTTCTGCTGTCAGCTTCATTATTTTACTGTCTTAGCATTACCTATAACAGGGAATAGCTGTTACATGGGTTTTTTCTTTCTTGAAACTATAATATCTAATACTCAAAAAAGCAAATTAATTTTAGAAAATTTCTTGTAGAATATTTGATTTTTATCCCTGAACACTATACGTATGCATATATGTCATTATGACAAGGAGATTCTATAACAAATTTGTCTGGAGAAGCTCTTGCAAATCAATCTGATCTACCCTACAATGCATTTTAGGGGATTGCTACTTTATATATTTTTTTTCTTTTAAAAAAGTAGAAAAATGCTCTAAAATTTAAATCTCAAGTTAGCCTTACCCCAGTTGATTTATTGCTTGTAGAAGATTTATCTCTGGCCAAATGCACTAAAGATAACAAGCATCTCTCTGGAGTCCCTTGCTTGTCAACTGCAGCTTCTTCATCACTATCCATACTCCGGCTTAAAAGTCGTTCATTCTCAGAAGATGCATCATTTTCACTGTAAAATGAAGGATGTGGTTATCTTAGTGAAGCCTCTCATGGATTGACTTCAGTCATCTTCTTTTTGCCCTCTCAGAGTAATGGAATAAAAGTGTTTTCTATTTTTTAAAATGCCTTTCCTCTGAAATCCTATGAATGTAACAGCCTTCACCAGCCCAGTGTGTATGTGCAGTGCCCACCAAGGCACACAGTCACAGGTAGCTTGCAAGAATCCTTTTATAGAGGGATTTTCCAACTGAGGACAATGTTTTGCCCACCTTATTCATGTTATCCAGGCAGGTCTGGCTACTGGGCAGAGACAAGATGAGGAAAACTACAACACCATGCCACCCAGATGATGCTAGAGACAAGGGGTTTCCTTTAAGGCCTGTGGCAGCTGTTTTTACTCTTCCTGCCATGTGAGTGAAAGCTGCAGTTAGGTCCCAGAAATTAAGCTCTGAAAAGAGGACCTGAAGTCCCAAGAGCTGATGAATTGATCACAGAGGGAATGAAGAGGACACAGGTGTCTCTTCACAATGTCTGTTACAATCTCTTAGAAACCAGAGGGGGAAAAGCCTACTAAGGCATCTGATCTTTGCCCTGCTGCAGCAACTTGCCAGCATACCCATCAAATTGGTGTTCCACCGTACCAGGATGAATGATGACCATGTGCCTCCCCCATTTCAGTGAAACTGGCAATATATTTATCTTTTACCCACCTTTTGACAGCCTTAGCTGGAGTTGCTGTAAGTTTTTCAAACTCTTCTTTCTCAGAGAATATCACAACATTATCTGTAGAAGAACAATTAGAGAAGTTTAAATTGGCAATAAGTTTCCAAACCAGTGCTTTGTGTCAGGAGCTAGTTCTGCTGCCAACCTTACTGACAAAATAAATCTCTCTGCTATATTTTTAATTGCTATCAGAGGATTAAGTGACATTCTGGAAGTACAAAAAACAAGTATAGACAATCCTTTAGTAAACTGGTTTTTATATACTCTGAAGGAGAAACTGCAATTAAGAGAAAAGTATTAAGAATATTTAAGCCCAGTGTTGTCTTAGACAGAAAAAGCAAAACTAAAACAACTTGTACCTTGCACTTCTTTCTTCTCTTCTTGTGTGTTCGCCTGAGCTTCGACATTTTTTACTGAGTGGCTCTTGCAACAGGCTAGAATATGCAAATATAACACTAATTATTCTCAGAAGCTTTCTAAAAATAGCATTTGCTACTAAAATTTTACCTGCTGAACAATTACCTTGAGCAGATGGCTTTGTTTTTACAATGTAAAACATGATGATGAGGACAATGGCAATAGCCATTATGAAGATAGTAGACATAGCAATTATAAGAGCTGTAGCCAGATGTCCTTGTCCTGAAAGATTTGCTGGAATGAAAAAAAAAAAAAAATTTAAAAAAAAAATGAAGGAACAACTCTTAAGATCAGAGAATAGTTAACAGTTTGCAGTCTGCTCTACACATAGTAATCCTTTAGTTGATCTGAGTCCTGGTTACTTGTTAAGCATTGAGAAACTTAGTGTTGCTTCTCAAAGGCAAGTTACTTAAAATTTTCTCAAAATTTTGATATTTATGCACAAACCAGTTAGTAGTATTCATTAAGAATATTTGATGGTGTGATCCATAAGATACAAAGGTGTAGGTAATTGGATTTTAATATGGGAAGCTGTACATATGCAAGAGTAGAAGCTTTTTGTAGCACTGCATTCTGGGAATCAGTGTTGACAAGACAAAAACCAGTAAATATACAAAGGGAATAAGAGCTAAAATAACTGTTGATTACTGTGGCTGCCTCAAAAGCTCAAAGTTAAAAGGAGGATACAATGCACACATAGAATAATGGATGTTTTTCTAACAGGTACTTAAAAAGCAGCATGGCTAGAAGGCTTATAATTTAAAGTAACCTATGTGAAAAGATATTCAGAAAGAAAACTTGGATGCAGAAGGCTAGAACTGAAAAGGCATGAAAGGATGCAGAAAATTATAGATATGCTAAAAGGCGTGAAAGCTTTAATTCCTCTGAAAATGTGATCCTAACAATCATGTTTTCAGACAATACCAAGAAGAACAGCATTGTCAGTACCTCATTAACTGCACCTTTTCCATTTTGTCTTCTCAGGTTCAAAAATTTTAAAAGCCTAATAATTGTGCTGGGGAACTGTTTATGTTAGCTCAGTAAGAGACTGACCATATTTGTGCATGAAGTTATTTTCACCATTCTAAGCTAAGCTTTGCTGTGGCAGAATGCTATTTCTGTAAAGCTACAAATAATGAGCTAAATTTATTGCTGGCATCACTGGGTACAGCTCAAATCCTTTTTATGTTCAGCTGACAAACAGCAATGCTGATTAAGTGAGAAACAAAAAATGAATTCTGAAGTTTTAGAAATCTGGAAATAGCGACAATGAAAACAATAACAGATAGTTTCAGTTTGGTTGCACTTTGTCATGCCCTTTTCAAAACAAAGAGCTGCTAAATTAACCCTGTGAGTGCATTCTTACCTTTGTGAGCATGCTGGTAAGGGGAGAAAGTGCTTGTGCCAGAGGTGCTTGGGAAAATGGCTGAAATGCCAGAGTTAGTGCCTGCACCTGCAATATAAACAAAAATGCCATAAAATTCCATGGTTACTTTGTCCAGTCAAAGGGATAGGTTGGCTCAAGGAAAGACAGCCTTTACTTGGCTTGGTTGCATTTCCATTTATTAGCAAAGGACCCGAGAACCTCGCTCATTGAAATGTCCCTAATCCCAAAATGTGTTACTGGTACACTGAAAGTTGGGTTACAGACCATTTCTTTGCCCACAGTCCAGAGGAAGTAAAAGCCAAACTCCTGAACAGATACGAGCTCAGAAGAAAAAGCCAACTGTTACACATAGATTCCCACATTATGGATCTGTCCTGCATAGCAGAAAGTTTTCCAGGGTCCAGCTGGAAATTACTCAAGCAGTTTACAACCCACTCCAGTATTTGCAGCTGCGACTGAGACTTAGCTGGTAGGTTCATCAAACTCGTGCATTTCATAAGCAACCTTCCCTAGCAGCATCACTGTGACAGTATGCAAACCCTCATAACTCCACAGGAAAACCTAGAGAAGGTGACAAATAATAGCGTTGTTGGCTTTTCTGTTCCATGGAACTGTATTGTCATAAAAGGGAATTTTAGAATTTCCTGTATAACTGGGCAGTATGATTTCCTGTCAGTCCAAATCTATATTCTGGGGAGAGTGAAAATTCTCTGAAAAATTAAATTAAGAAGTTACAGGAAAACTTCATCCTGTCAGAGGGGTGAGATTGTCCAATAGGGGTTTCCAGGTCTAAATTCTACAGTCAAGGTTAAAGTTGGTGTCATGCACCAAGTTTTCAAAGCACTAAACGAAGTCATAAAATAACATATTTTGACAATAGCAAACAATAGTACATATTATTTGGTATAAAGCTGTTTATGGGAATGCTTTTATATAGGAGGGCATTTGCACAGTATTTCAAAACAGTACAAAAATATTAGGGTTGGGAGTAAACGTTATCTTCCTTCTCAAATGAACTTTAATGCTATTGGTAAGCATGTAATGCAAACAGCTACTATCAACAGACACTGAAAATCATTTTCTATTTTGGAGGAGGTATGAAATTCCTCCTGCTTTGTATTAGCATCTGTGGAAAAAGTCCAGTGATAATTAAATTCAGCAGATCTAAAGGCAAAAAGTTGTCCCAGTCGTCTGGTAAGGTGTGCACAGCACATGGCTCCACAAGCTGGTTTGGCAACTAGAGTAGATGGAGCTCACTGTGCCCTTCTTTTGACTAAGTAAATATTCAAAGACATCAGATCACCAGGTAAACTTGACAAGAAATCAAGAGGTCTGGAATGGTCTGAGAGATGTTCTGTGGTTAAGAACAAGGCAATATGCACATTCTTCAAATGAAATGGGTTTTTTTTAAAGAAAAAAAAGTACTATCTAAAAAAAATGCCTGCATGTTGTGAATGAGAAATGTAGACCTAAAGAGGCCAAAAAGTATGAGTTGCAGATGTCTTCAAAAGAAATTTTCTTTAACAATCATAAAACTTTCAAACATCATTTATTGGAAGGAAATGGATTAACTCATTATAATTGGTATTTTTTCAAACAGAATAAGGGTCTTTATACAGTTTTAAATATACTAATTTGTTAATTCAGATGCATTTCATATTTTGCAAATTAAGGCTAGATTACATAAGTCTTGCCCCTGGTCCTTTCTCTGTGACAGATTTCCTTCTAAGAAGTAGTTATGAGCTCCAGAAAGTGCAATGCACTAAGACTATCTAGGGATCAGTAAATGAAGCTGTTATCTGCATGTAGTAGACATAAAAGACAGGTAATTTGTAAAATTTTCAGCAATTCTTCACAAAGCAGAAGTGAATCATCCTTGGTCATGACCTCTGTGTTTACTCATCATGTCTGGACAACAGAGGAAATTTAGCAAATGGCCAGTGCTGTAGCCTGACACTTTCCTTCGTGTTCATGCACAGCCACCAGGCTTATGCCTGTTCTTGCAGCCCCCCTGGCAAATCCAATTACGGCCCATTGGAATTCTGCATGGTCCCTGCAAGCTGCAACAAGTCAACAATTGCTTCTCTGACACTGCCTCTCCATGAGCACAGGCAAGCTGTGCTGCTTTGTCTGCCTGGTGTTTAGCTAACAAGCTTCAGCTCATCTCCACAAGTGAGTTTTAGCAAACTTGCCTCTCTTTTCCTTCACTTGAAGCATGAAGTCATTGAGGTATTTCTGCCTAATAATCTTTCAGTCTCTTGGTATTGTTAACTTTGTATTTTTCACCCATCTGCGAAAGGAAGTAGAGCCTTTTAAAGTGGGAAGTCAGGCAGCAGCATGTAGCACAGGAAGGGTAAGGAGGAAGGTCACCACTCTTCATTCAGCATCATCATCACACTTCACCCAGCTTCACCCCACACCATGGCAGGGCGTGCTGCCCACACCATGCACACACGTGGACAACACACCCCTCTCCTGTGCACATCAGTGAAAGCCTTCAGCCCCAGAGCCCACCTGTAGAATGTCCTTTGCACAGGAACAGAGCCATCTCGGTTGTTCTGTAACACTGGCATGGCAAAATCAAGGCTGGCCTAGAATGTGGTGGCCTTTTACACATGCCTGGGTGGGAATCAGTTGTTACACATGTTTTAAGTCCACTGTCAAATTTAATAATTTGGCACATCCTTCATGAGCCAAGATTGGTCTTTAGATGTGGCTTAGAAGAAAGTGCCAATTCATGCACCTGCACTACAAGAGGAATCAAACTGCCACCTTCTGTGGAATTTCAATTTATTTCCCTTTTGTATGAGTAAAAACAGACAACTCATAGCTGCTGCTTCCTATGCACATCCAGTTTTGCATCCCAATCACATTATTAATTCTGCTTCCAATATAGAGGACACATAATCTATAAAGACTTAGATATAGCTCAGGCAGAGAAATCCTAAGGTGTTATAGCACACCATATGGAAACAACTCTATTTTTTTAAATAAAGACCGATGGCTGTAACATAGCTGTACAAAAGAGTGGTTTATATTCCTAGACACCTGTATGTAATACTGTAGGAATGTGATAAAGAAATTAGGAAAGAAATTTTATCACTTGTGGTTGGTCAACTTTTGCATTATAAATGTTTTTATTAAAAAAACCCCAGGATTTAGTAGTAACTTTCTTGGAGTCTAAATAGAGTTTTCAATTTTAAAAAAATGCTCTGTATCTTTTGTTTAAAAGAACTGAAAAGAATCTGCATTCACTTTTGAATGTTTGGTGATTTCAACTCAAATGATAGCTTTAACTTAAATTACCGTGTGGCTGCCTTTTGTTCTTTCAGGAAACAAATGCTGGGCAATAAAATACTTTTTTTTGCTGTTGTTTCAAAGAACCATTCTGCTTTATGTAACAGACTATTCCTTGAGACAGAACTTACAATAAGAAGTGACAAACAAAACTACCAGATTTGTGAGAGGAGGAGGCGGAGGGCACAGGGAAAGGAGGTTTTACCACCATGCCCCCTTCCAAGTGTTTGTGAGTGAATAAAATCTGGTGCAGTAGGAGACCATATGTGCCCCTGACATACATTGCTCTGGGTATCAGCTTACTGGTCCATTCAAAGGACTGCTGCTCGCAACTAGCAACAGATCTTTTTTGAGTCTATTTAATACTTAATAACATGTTATAAAAATCCCCAAAGTCTGTATACAACAGACTATCAGAGTGATCATAAAATAAGACATGTTTCTAAAAACTGGTGTCTATAAGTGTATTTATTTCTTGCTCTTGAGTGCAGCTTGCTTTCTCTTGATGCATCCCTCCTCTCTCAGGCATAGTCCAGCTATGAATGGCACAGATAAGCTGTGAGTACCATCACTGAGACTCTTTTATGGGCTGAAGTAGGATAAAGCACACATGCAAAAAACTAACTACCAGCCTGATACATGAGATGAAAAATATATTATACTGAGTTGAAATTCAATAAAAGTAGACAGTTTATGGCAGACAAACTTAAAACTGGATTTTAACTAAACATAGTCATAAATAAAGACCTAGATATGTAGAAAGCAGAGGTCTGAACTTTTAAATAATGTAAATGTGTATTCAGGTACTGACATGAAAGGTTTGCTTTCAAACTTGGGGAAACAACATTTCAAGTGGAATGCCTGTGCACTTGGAAAGTCATGGAAGCTAAAGCAGCTGTCAAAGCCAACCTGCATTCTGAGATGCCTCATATGACTTCAGTAACCAAACATAAACCAACTCCAAAGATATCACAAATCACTGATAACAGAGAATATCCTAGGCAATGGAGGATTACATGAGTGATCTTTATTTTACAGAATTATATAAGGTACTCTGATATTTTATGGAGTCATAGGTAGATACTTCAGTTAGTGTAGGTAGCTATTACACCAGGAAGAGCATGAAGTAAATCAATTCCTGAGAATTAAACTTCTGAGAATGATGATAGAAAAGTTCCCCTGACTTTTGTTTTCAGTCTGGTCAATCTCTCTGTAAGTAACCACATCACATAAAAGGAAATATTTTTTTGCTGCTATGCTTCCTATAATGACTATAACTATTTTATTTCTCTCTCCTTTTATTTTGCCAGGGCAGGGAAGTGATGATGATTATAGGCCACATGGCCTTAGTCTGACAACTTATTTGCACCTGTTGAAGTTTTGTTTAGGACTCACTGGGAGCAGTAATCATTGCACAGCACTGAAAAGTCATAGACAAACACTCCATGAACTAAACCTCTGTTCAGGAATTCACCCCTTTCTCTGTGCAACACGAAGGGGATAATTGCAATTTAAACTTTGTTATCATGACTTTAGAACACCATAAGGAAGAGAGCAGACCTGCCTGGAACTGGTCTCCCATTTCCCAAGTGTCCTGGTGGCCAGCCCATTGGAATAGGTGGTACAAGGTTTTTCAGCTCCTAAGCACAGTCAGAGCAATTCTGCAGAGACCTGCAGTATCTCTCACGGGTGGGTGGTGCTCACTGTGGGAGCTGCAGCTCCAACACCAGTGAGAACATCAAAGTCACTGGAGTGGTTTTATTGGGAAGAATTGCACCAGGACCACATAACCTCCTAGGGATACCTGAATTCAGCTTTCCCAGCAGCTGAAGACAGCAAAGCCCACATTTTCTTCTCAGACCCCTTCCCTTGAAGGCTGATGGCTGAAGCTGGCCAATTTTATCCTAAGATTAGGTTCTTTTCCTAATATGGACAAATCTTTAGGGGAAGAGAATCAGGCCATACAACCAGTGAATAATAAAGCACAGCCTTCAACATTTCTCCCAGTACACATGTGAAGAGGAAATGGGTGTTCAGAGATCAAACAGCTCAAAAAAAAAGAAGAAAAAAAAAGATTTTTAGTTCCAGATAACAAGCCTATTCGTTTGTAGGCATAATTTGAAACAGAAGGGAAAAAGGTCCTGATGTTGATTGTATTACAAAAGGATAAAGCTGGCAAGGAATGGAAATTAGTGATATTACAAAGAATAGAAAGTAAAAATAAAAATTTCTGAAATAATTATTTTAACTAATACAGTGGTTTTGGCATTAAGCCTGTTTGTGTTTAGCCCTTCAATTAAGGAGGTTGAGTTCTGAGTCTTCAGTACATGGGCTTGGATGTGCCCTCCTGCTTACACCTCATCACACAAAACCATGAATTTTTAGTCAACTGTTCCATCTCATCTGTTTAGTTCTTTTTGAAGTTCTAATGATACAATAATAAAAATTATCATTTCTATTTCTAGATGTCATTTGCTCTCTGGTATTTAAAAAATAGCCTGACCACAGATATTTTCCTTTATCGATGTTTTTCTTCATTTTTTTTTCAGTTTTCCCAAGCTACCACTGGTAGATGTGAGACCTAAAAGCTTACACAGGTTGGTTATTGTATCTGTTTTCATACATAAATCCAGTAAAAAAAGATGAAATATAATAACATGAAGTATTGTATGCACATACACACTTATTAATACATACAGTAGATTAAAAAGAAAACCAGCAATCAGTTGCTGAAGTTCTCTAGACCAATAATCTGTCTGAAAAGGATTTGCATATTTGGATGTAATTGTAAATTCAGCTTCAAAGTAAGTGTTCTAAAGTTACTGTAGCAGGGTTTGATTTTGATTTTGTTTTTCTCCAACATTTTTGAATTGGAGTGGCAAATATCAAAGTTTGAAGAGAAAGAGAGAGTTAATATACATAAACTAATTGAGAGACAAAATCTCTCCCAGCAGTAACTGTACCTCTCTGCCAGAGAAACTCCATACATGGCTAAATCTTCTGTCTTTTTGTGTACACTTTCACACTGGATAAAAGAAAAAGAAAACAACAAAAACACCCTACATGGTCAGAGGCCTGAAGTGATTCCAATTCCAGAGGTGTTGATGCAAAATCCAGCACAGCATTAACTGTGGGAAGCCACATCTTAGAGTGGTTTGGTGTTCACTACTTAATGGTTTGATTTACATGTTAAACCTGCCTCCCCTCCCTTTTGCAGTGCTGTTATTTATCACAGAGGTATCAGACCCCCATTTAGTGCCGGCAAGGGGCATTGATGGCTCATGATCTGCCTCAAGCACAGCTGAAGATTTCACACCTTTGGCGTTTCACATCGTGCTCCTCTGTGCTCAGCACAGAAGCTCCTGCACAGGAGACTCGAGGGACACAGTTCACCAGATAGGGAAAACTGTAGTCTTTAGGGTGATGTTCACCTTTTCCACAGCAAGAAAAAGCTTTCCTGCTACACAACCCACGTTGTTATGCCCAGGTATGCCCAGCCCTTTCCCCCTGTGTGCCCACTGCCCATAAGCTGCCACTGAAGCCTTTTATTTCTCCCAGGCTGCAGAACTGTTGCTCCCATCCTTCAGACCAGTGGGATTTTTAACACTGTAAAGAGATGACGTTTGCCTCAATTAAACCTCTGGCCTCTGTGAATGATCTCGCTTTCCTCTCCCTCTTTTCCTCACTATTTTGTGCTATTTATGCCTCAAGTCCTTTGAAAGGGCAAAAAAACCCAACAAGGTGACACAGGCATATCAAGGAATTTCTTTCTCACTTCCAGTGCTTTTTACACTAATATTTCCAGATGCTGGGGCATGGGGTGTTCATCTTGTGTCCTTGGCCATTTCAAGCTTTATTGACTGCATATGAGGTGAAAGATATTTGCTTACCCTTTGATCAAACCCAAATACTTTTCAGCCAGATGAAATGTGTCATCAGACAAATTCCCTGAGCAAGTTTCCATGCAGGGGCACATACAGATGGACTTGGCCATCTGTAACAGAGAGTCCAGGCACTTCCCCAGTAAGGAATGCTTATGGCTAAGAAGAGCATCACTGTTATCCCGTCTCAGCCCTAATAAAGGCCTGAAACAGAATTTATCTACCCTCTTTTTTCTGTATAGAGTTGTAAACACCCCAGGCTTCCTACTTTTAAATAATTTGCCATTCTCATTTCCTTGTGACCTGCTGGGTCACCTATCTCCTATGGTGTGTTGTACTCAGGAGAGTTTTTGAAGAATTTGGAGCTCAGGGGGAGAGGCGACAACTATAGTGTGGGGTTTAGGCTCCTAAGTGCTGTTCATTGCTGTCCTGAAGTCTCAACAAAGGAACAGAAGATCTCTGGGGCCACTTGAGTTTTCAGGGGTTCTTCACCCTGACAGCCAGTTAATAAACAGAGACTGCTCTGCACAAAGGAACAATTCCTACCAAAATGCTGGTATTATCCTTCGTGTGACAGAACCTCATCCTCTTGTTAAGGCTATGTGCCCGGAGAGCAGCCCTTAGATGAGTTTGGAATTTGCAAACCTCAAAAAATTCCACCGTTGTGCAACACTAACATGTCACCTCTTCTTTGCTCTGATTGGTATAACCTAATGACAGTGAAATGTGTGAAAAAGATCATCTGCTAATAGCAGATTTTAAGCTGCCTTCCACAGCAACAGGGAGCATTTCAAGGTGCTCCTGCAGCAAGGCTGATTTTCCAACTGGAGTACAAATTAATGCCTATGAATTGGGGCACTGCCATTTCAAATGGGGTCCAGAGATTTAGGTATCATAAACCAAATCACCTGAGCTTATTGGTTTGAGAGATGTGGATTTTGAGATGCTTTCTCACTTTTTCAGCACTTGCCATCAAATGGTTGGTTTCACGGACTTGATTAAAATGGAAATATTTAGTCCTTCTAGGACTAACATTTTCCTTTATCTTAGTACCCAATCAATTTGTTGGTTTATGCACTTGCCTAAATTTCTCACAAAGATAATACATATTTATTCTTGTGTTTATCAGGCTAAAAATTGCATGTAGTTGATCAGTTGTGCTGATCATACTTTCCTTATAGAAACACATTACCTGTTGTATCTGCCAGATATCCTACAAAAGACAAAGATTTATTTTCTTTTAGGTGAGTAATCACCATAAGATCTGGTATTTTTTTTTCCCAAATCAGTAAGTTATAACATGTCTGATACTACTGACAACCTGTTTCAGCATGTGTTTGAGACAGACCATCTGAGCTGAGGAAAGGATTCATTTCCAGCTATGGGTTAGCAGCATGCATTCTCATGTCCAATGGGACAGCCAGGTGCATCTGCACCCTCTTATCTTATCCCCTCCTGTCCTACCATGACTCTCTGTGCTGGGTGTGGCTGGGGTACAGTTAATTTTACTAACAGCAGCTAGTATGGGGCTAAGGTTTGGATATGTGACCAAAAACGTGTTGATAATTCAGAGATATTTTCAATATTGCTGAGCAGTGCTTACAGTCCTCCCCATGGTATGAGGATGGATAAGCCATTGCACATACATGGTATGCAAATGAACCCCTAGGTACCTCTAGGGTGTCACACACATTCATACATGATTTCTTCAATTAGCAAACTACAGACCCTTTTGTCAATGAAATCTACAGAACTAATTATTTTATCATTATTATAATTAGTCTTTTATCTTTTTCTTATTATCTTTTATCAGTGCTCACCACCAGACATCAATGTCAATTCCTGAATCACTTTGCAGCCAAAGGATACGAAAAGATGTGATGCCCTTTTACTCCTACTAATTACAAATCTACAAATTGTCCCATGTTTTCTTCACAGGTGAACTGAAACTCAGTTAAAAAAATACTCAGACATGGGATTTCCTGGACCTACTGGTTAAGTAACCCTAATAAGTCTTGCATGGGATATCTTAACAGATAAAAACTGGAGAACAAATGAGGAATAGTAGATCCTAAAATCAAAGATTCTGATATTTCCTCAAATGATAAGCATTCCCTCCCTTTGTTGGCAAGGCTGGTTGGAAGCAGAAATTGCTTAACCGGAGCTGGGTTTATTGTTTGAACATAATTATCATCACTGAAAGATTTCACATTGAGCTTCCAGATGATTTTAAGTCAAAACCAGATGAAATGCCTAGAAACATCAGAACACTCACATTCCTTGGTGTTGGGAGGCGCCAGCAAGCAGGAGTAGCAAACCATCCCGTAGATGTTCCGAGGTCTGTTTTCCAGCATGTAGTAACTGCAATGAAGGGCAAGAAGAGGCAAAACAGTGCAAATTAATATGATACGACTGAACATGGTTCAGCAGCAACCAATTATATGGAGATAAAATCATTTAAAAAACTTTTATAAGCAATTTGAGGCAAAGATTATTCTTTTTCTTTTTTTTTTCCCAAATTGCCTGAATAGAGACTGTGTTTCTCTTCTTCCTTTCCTCCTAAAATGTAATTAATCAGGCATCTAGACATGACAAGAAGTGGTAACATCGCCTAAAACAACATTAGTCTCCCTGCTGAGTTCAAGCTGCAGTTTACAGCATGCCCTGAAATAAGATTTTTCAAAATAAGAGAACGCAGTTTTTTGAAGCAGTAATCTTTCAAGCAAGACCACCAGCTGGATATGGTTGGCTAATTTCACTCACAAACATTTTAAGAATAATCTCTGTAATCTTAGAACCAAATCTGAGCCAGATCACATTAAAAAATACAGGAAAGCATCACCCTCACAGGGCAAGGCAGATTAGATTTTACAGGTTTGTTTTGGTTTTTTTTTTTTTAATTTCCTTGCTGTATTGCTTATACATCAGTCCTTGATAGTGGAATTACAGTGTGAAGGAAAGGTTTTCATAATTTGAACTTCTGGGCTGCTAATAAAGTTAGTGTTGAAATAAGGTAATTGGCTACTCAAGAGTTGGATCCACATGCACCCTAATGAGTGATTACATCAGAATCATACATATGTTGATGTAACATCATACTGCTGATGTTATGGATATGTCTTTACAAATCACTTGTAAATCACTACATATTTTAATGAAGAGATGAACAAATTCATAATCTATTTTGTTTAGACAGAAACTCAACACTACAAACATTTTATGCAATTGGGGATCTGTTTTCTGCTCTTATGTACCTGCCTACACATGTGAAGTATGTTTTTTTTCTGGAAAATGTATGCATTGTTAGGAAATCACTGCTGAAACCATCCATCAAAATCAGTTGGTATATTAATGAATGGCAAATAAGAGATATAAGTCCAGGAAATGGAATACACAGAGATGCAAAGGGGAGACAGGGACTGGAGGAAACTCGGAAAGCAGGAGAACTACACATGGTTCCTCATTTCTTTCTTATTGGTTTTAAAAGATTCGCCCTCACTTGTTCCTTCAAATATCTCTTGTGCCCCATGTGCCCCTCTATGATTCTCTCAGGAGCAAAACTCCACCTTTCCTCTCTTATGGGGGCCTACATAATTTTAGGTTGTAAAACAGTTAATAAATACACAGGAAAAGGCTGCCAAACCACAAAACAAAAGAGTGGAAACCCAAAGATACATATAAATCTATGAAGAAAAATACAGGACAGTTAGGATCCACAGTCTAATAGCTGTGTTGGTTTAGGAAAGACAAACAATCTTTCTGACACTTAATTAAATCAAGTTGGTGGAATAATTCTTGGTTTTCACCACAATGCAGAATGGTGGAGGACATGTAGAGAAAACTGAAGAGAATGCTCGTGGCAGGCAACCATTCACTCATGTGAGTAGGAAACTCTGCAGTTGCAAGCATTAGTGACTCATGCCCACAAAGTACTGGCAACAGATTTATGTTTCTGGCTGCTTTCCAGTGCACCAGATTTTAGAGGTAATGTTGGAAATATGTGATAACTTTATATCACCAGCTATGGAGAAGTGACCCACTAATGACAAAATGGATTTTCACAGTATTACTCTTCCACTATGTTATTTAGTCTTTCTTTCCCTGGTACCTGCCAGGCTCAGCTTTGGAGGGGCTACAGGCAAAATCCAAGAATAGTGGCTAGACTGAAAAATGGACTTGTTTTCTTGCTTAACACCATAGTGGCTTATCTTGGGCTAACCTTGGTGGTGTCATTCCAGACTCAAGGACTCAGACCCAGGTTTAGGCCTGGGCTCCCACAGGAACAGGGAGCCAGGGATTGGGGCAGGATGTGGAGAGGGGTGGGTGCTGTTTTCAGCAGGGGAAAGTCTGCAGAGAGACAGCAGGGAGGAGTGTCCCTGGTGCAGGCATCTGCTGCCTTATCCAGAACAGCAAGGTGGGACTTGGTTTCCTTAGAAATTCACTGGCTAAACCTTTTCATGGAGAAAACAGAGGAGCATTCACTCCTTCTTAAAACCTCTCAGAGAACTAATACTGCATTTGCTGTAGCCATGGACAAACACATGAAATGGGGAAGTGTCAGTAGCAGAGGCATTTCTGACTGTATTTAAAAAGAAAATTATCCCATTCTATCTTGTGAGGCGACTGGAGACTTACCCCAAGCTGAAAATAGGTGCTGGGACAGCAAAAGGGATATGTATCATTTATACTTGACCTTTCCTTACTCCTCATGGGCACTACTGAATGAAGATGACCAGGATAGAGGGCCCCTTGCTCTGACCAGCCACTGCTGCTTGTAGTCAGCTTGTGACCTCAGTCACACTCCAGGAACACCCAATGGATCACTCCATTGAGGGAAAGAGTCTGAGTCACACCTAATTTCCACGTTCTTAATCTGGGAACACATCCTGCTTGGCATGATGGAAGAGCTTCTGGGCAGGGAGCAGAGGAAAAGCCTGCAGTGTCCCAGGAGGTTCGGTCCAGGTACCTCTAGAGTTCACTGGCAACTGAACTTGGTTTTGAGGCTCACAGCTTTGGAACTAAGACTTTAAAATCTTCCCTGTCTTGCACACTTCTTGTGAGCATGACAGGGTTATTTTTATTTTATATGAGAGGGAACACAAAGAAGCAGCAGATGACCTCTCCCCTTGTACCAAAGGTCTCCTTCTTCCCTAAAACTGGTCATCAGTAATAGTGAGAAAAAGAAAATAAAAGGAAAAAATATATAATTACCCAGCACCTATTTTAGGATAAAGTACAGAGGATGGCTCTCATAACTCCTGGAAAAGGCTGCCAGTTCAGTGGTATTTTGTCTGAAAACTTTCATACAAAATCTGCCATATGGTCATCTTTTCCTCAGGCTTCCTTACTGAGCTGGTGAAAAGTAGCAAAGGGATGAGATGTCCCTAAGTGCAAAAAGCAGTATGTGGGCTGTTACCTTGGGCAGGTCTGCAGTGTGGTATGAAAGCAGTCCTCTGTAAATGGAAACCTTGCTTTTATCCCTCACATGCACTCAGGGGCTCTCTCAGGTTTACTGCCCAGACAAGGGAGCACCCTGTCAGCTGCCACTCACCCTGGTACCTGGCTGTCCCTGTGGCACAGGGGACAATAAGCACAATCAGCTACTCACCAGCTCTCTGCTCTGACACACAGGCTCTGCATTTCCCCCACCAGCACACAGGAGCAAACTCTGAGGACTCTAAGTAGCATGAGGAGTCAGGGCAGCTTCAGAGCTTGTTTTAGCTCAAATTTAGTTTATCTTGAGAATTCCATCTATTCAAGCTTGGACTGAGAGAGGGTGTTTCTCCTTAACCGCTGTCTTTGCCAAACAATCCCAGGACCTGAGCGTTGCAAGAGGAGCGGCACACAGCCAGGTTCTGGCAGACCAGTTTCTGCTACAGGCTACACCTGTGCAAACACGATGTTTTGAGATTTCTCCCCAAGCACCAGCTGTGCAAGCTGATTATTTTCAGCCAGCACCCTGCTCCCACCTAGGTGACCTCATTAGTCCTGACAAAAATTGCAAAACAGTAACTGTGACCACTATTTAAGTTTCTTTCTCTTTATGATATATGAGGGGAAGTCAAGAGGGAGCTTTTTTCAGGTCACATCATCAGTCTGTTTAGCTGGCAGCTAGACAAGTCCTTCATTTTATTTGTAAACTCTGAAAATTTCACACAGGCTCACTGATAAAATAAACCTGGACGCTTGCAGGGCCTCTTTAATGGGCTTCCTGTGCAATAGGGAGTGTGGGTTATACAGCGTCTGCAAACTGCACAAAAGCCAAATGTCAGAAGGAATTACTCTCTAAACCAAAGAGAGAGAGTGGCAGAAACAGAAAAGGTATGTAAGGTGAGGTTGTATTTCAGAGTATTTACTTACCCTACAGAAAAACATCAAGAGTGCAAATATATGCTTGGGTTTGCAGACTTTCAGCTGTAATATTTTCAAGGATGTATATACATATCCAATGTAGCAATTTCCTTCTCACCATTATTATCAGAACTACACCGAGTGTAAGAGACCATTACAAAGATGGAGTTAATAAACTGCACCTATTTTAAGCCCCTTCAGCCAGCCCTGAAACTTGTTTTGACTCTGAACAACACTACACACATTACATTAACAGCTCCTTAGACTCCATTCTGTTGTGTAGAAAGGACTCCAGAGACTAAAATGCCTTGGTAAATCTTACTGAACAGCTATGTTAGCTAATGCTGTCAACTACTGACAAATGTGCCAGCTGTTCACATCTGGAGAGGAGATATTTTATGCCCCTAAACATGCTGTAGTGCCAGCATAGATCCTACAGGGTATTTAAGGTGCTGTCATGCAGCTCATAAGTAGGCAACAGGACTTAGAAGGTGGCCCTCTGAAGCTACAGCTGGAGGCCAAGCTGGATTTCTTCGAGCGTTTAAAACAGCACTGCACACCTGTGCTTGTTCCCTTTCCATTTCTAATAAGAGAAAAAGTTTTCTAGTTCTTCCAAACAGCTATTTCTTCAGTGAGAATTCAGTAAGATTAAAAACATCTTCTTTAGGGTCCCTTCCAGGCCTAGCTATTTTACGATTCTGTGTTTATTAAACTCATCGATGCTTTTGAAACATTTAAATGTTTCAAAAGAGATGAAAAAGCATAATTTACCAGTATTGTACCTGCAGTCAGCTTTGACATGGAAAGGCTGCCAGAGATTCTGACATTAGAAAAGTACTTCCCAGTGCCTTGGGTAGAGCAAAGGTCTGTGGCTTACCCTGGGAGACAAGGACCACACTCTGCATCATTCTCCTGATCCCCAGGTGTCATGACTGTGGCTCGAAAAAAGCCCTCGCAGTCTTTGTGCCGTCTGCATATCTGGTAACCTCCTTTGGAAAACTTCTCTGAAGGGCAGGGGATGCAGCCGTAGTCCTCATCTTTGGTGCCGTATCCACATGTCTGCAACAACACACAGTCACTCAAAAGCAGTCTGGTGCTGCACACCAACCTCCAGCAAAAGAGAGTGTTCACAGCCCGCCCCACTGGCTTTGCAGCACAAAGGGAGAGGAGTCTGTCGTGTGGCTTGTTAGTGTCTATCCTAAAAAACCATGCAGGGATATAAGGATCCAGCACACTGTGTGCTGGAGAGGGAAAAGGGGAACTGGAGCATCATACTGCTTGTAAGTGCCCCCCCACACTACTTCTATCATAGTCCAGCAAATTGTGGAAGTGAATTTCAGCTGCTGCTTGGATAGAAAGTGAACTATAAACGGAAGAGTAGAGAAGACTCCTACAGGAGACACACAGCTGCAGCAGGGCTATCAGCAGTTTCAGGCTAGGAGACCCCAGAGGGAACAGCCTAAAAGGCAATGTTTGGATAAGATTTTGTAACCTCTGAATTCACGTGTCCCAGCTGACCATTACATTTAGATTAAATAAAACTAAACCAAACTGGTTATTACTCAAACATACTTGTTTGGGACTACCAACTGTGTGAAATGCTTGCAATAGGATGTTTATCCCATTAAAACCAAACAGGATTTAATTTTTTTGGTTGGTTTTTTTTTTTTTTTTTTTTTTTTTTTTTTTTTTTTTTCAATAAGCAACAATTATCTTCTGTAAATCAAATTTAGGAACCATAATTTAAAGTATTGCAGAAACATCCAAGTTCCTCTAGTGCCCAAATATCTTAGTGGGAGAGCAAAATTAACTTGTCAGTATGAGGGGCCAGCAAGCAGACCAGACTGACCGATTTCTCACTCTGTTTTGGAATGTCAGCATCAGATTCTAAATAACTACTGAGATGAGAACAGACTGGCAGGGATTGTGTATGGAACACCTACATTTTTACAGTATCTCTTTTAACAGGCTGCTCCTGGGATGTGGATTGCTGCTATGCATGCTAGATGCCTCGCTCCCACAGCACACTTGGAGGTGTGAGTGCTCCTGCTTAGGCATCCATAGCATTCCCTGTTTTCTTTCCTACCCATTACTCCCACATATCAAAGCATTTGGGTTTTGTTGTTGTTTTTTTGTTGGTTTGTTTGTTTGTTTTTCATTTGGTGCTTGATATGTTCCCCCCAGCAGCAGCAGAAGCTGAAATTACCATGTAAGGTTCTTCACCCGGCTCGCACTTGGGGCAGTCATGGCACATGCCCGTGGTCTGGTTGTAGTACTCATTCTCACCGCAGTTGGAGTATTCGGCACTGGCAGAGTACACCAGGGAGACCTGTCACCAGAGAGCATTCCAGAGCACTGTCACTTCCACTGCCATTGCCCTCCGTGCCTCACCCCCTCCCCCTGCACAGCTGCTGTGGCTCAAGAGACAGCAGGGCCAGCACTGCAGTGTGAAACACCCCTAAAGCTCAGAAGCAGAAGTGGTGACACTATTTAAATGGAGGCAGATGCAGGTTTCAGCAACCTGGTACTTCCAAGAGTTTCTCAGAGACTGATATTCATACTTGTTGGCACTGCCACTCCTTAAAACACTGAAGGCCACGGTTCCTGACCTGTTAACTCACATGCTCTCCTGCACATGCAAATGCCTGAGTTCACACCCTCATCACTCCCAGCTCTAATGAGCCTTCATAAATGTGACTGCAAGAGACAGCTATAACAGCCAGAGATAATGCACTGCCTCAGGCCTCAACCACAATAGGGCTGTGCTTCATGTGACACCCAGGCTAATGTGCTCTTCCAGCACCTTCTGTCTCTGCTCCATCCTGGGTCCTTCTCCTTCCCCTTTTTTCCTAGCAGCTATGGTTTAAACAGCACATTCTCAGGTGTTTTATGGAATGAAAATGATCACTGCATTGAGGTTCAGTCCCTAGGCCATGTGTAGCTCTGCCACAATTCACAGGTGGTTATGAATAACCCAAGCAGACCCTTGTTACCTTTCACACTAGAGGGACATGCACACACAGAAATACCTACCATCAGGAAAGGGAACACGTGAGTCCATTTACGTTCACCCAGGTGAGCCATGCTCTCTTGATATTTTACCTGAAAAGACAGAATTGGTGATTGTTTATGAACATGAGTAAATATTTGTGTGTGTTGCCAAAATAAGAACAAAGGTTACATGGGAGCAATGCCCAGAGGTCTAAACAAAGAGAGGGGGAGATGTGCACGTGCAGTCATGCACACACACAGATACCACACACCCTTAGCACACATCTCTTTCCTCTCTTTGAAAAGATAATGGCAGGAGGGAATCCAGTCTTGCCATATTTATAAAAATCTATGAAAGATGAGGAACCAAGTCTGAATTCTGGCACCTCTCGGCTTGCTGAGAAATCCTTCCACAAGGAATGGAGGGCTGCATCTTGACCACTAAATGAAGGAGGGCTGGGGATCAGTAGCCTGGCTTGTGTCCATGCCAATTAGTGCTTGACCAGGCTACATCAGGTTTGTCTGGGAAAGATCTGCATGGAGCAGCCAACGCAGAGCCAGGGAGTGAACCCATGGCAAGCAGTGTGGGCAGTCAGAACACCAGGGCTGAACTTTCCTTCTTGGCTCCTGTGAATGCACCGAGAAAGCCCAGAGCTGCTTTCCCTTCTTTAGGAAGCATCAGCTGCTTTTTGCTCTTGATAAGCAAACTGCAGATTTAAGTTAAAGCCAAGGAGGGAGCCAAACCTTATATCCAAAAAGCTATTTAAACAGTTGGAAAAAAAGAAAGGCTGAAATCAATGTTACAAACACATGTACTAATTTATTTAGTTTCTTGAAATTATTTATTTTGAAGAAGAGCTAATGTTCCATATTCAAGTACTGAATTTCATTCTAATGTGAAAATAGAGACAGGAAAAGGAGGCATAAATTGTGGGTTTTTTAGCTTGATACAACCTATTTACTTATATTGTTACAGCACATAATATGCCCTGGGGTGTTTAGAGCTTCAAATTGCAAAATGTTTGAGATACAGTTGCAACATTTTGGTCCTAGCTAGAGTAAACTACTCTTTCAATTTTCCATGTCTCAGATGCTGGGAGACTTTTAGCCTCCTACAAGAATACAATTACTGCTTTGTGCTACATTTGAGCATACAACTTACATGGGAGCTGCGCTCTAGTATTTCAGATAGCTGCTAACATTTACATTTTTAAACACTAAGTAGATTAAACAAAGATTATATCACTCCAGCATCAAGCTATGAACTTGCTTTATATGTTCCTTCCAGCAATTGGGCTAGCTGAGACAGGTAACTGGGTGGGTGGGTGGACAACCTGAATTATGAGTGTATTCGTTTGTGCAGGAAATTACACTTTGAAACCTAGAAACAAAAGAGAATCAGAGATAAATTGTCCTAAATCTGGAGGTAAGAGATGGAAAATAGTAATTCCATTGTATAAAGTGTCAAACATGAAGTTGGATGAAGGCTTTATCTGTGGCAGTGCAGTTGCCTGGAAAAGTTCCAAGGATATTGTCTTAATGCGTATATATTTTAAACTGTACCCTAACTAGAAAAGAGTTTGTTAGACCTTAGATATTAATATTATTAAGGCTTCACTAATACTGCTAAATTATCACATTTATTATAAATCTGGTCTGAGGCTGCTCAGAACCACCCAGATATTTGCCGTTTGAGATACTTATATGCAATCATAGCCAAATTTGAAAAATGGAAATGAAGAAGTATAGCCCACTAATGTTCAATACAATCATTTGGCATTTATTTGCAAGAAATGTTAAAAGTGTCAAGTTATACATACATAAATAAAATATTTTTCTCTCTCTTTATATAAATATGCATGTGGGGTATGTTTTGTATGTAAACATTTTTTTCCCCAGTATTCCTTCATTTTATGCAGCAATATGTCAAGCATATGGGAAATACTTCTTTTGACTGGAAAAAACCATTTCAAAGTGCTAGATTAGAACTCCAGGGGAGACTTTACCCACAAATTGCAATAGCAAAAAAGTTAAATTTTGGTATTCATCCTCCTATTCAAGTACACTGCCATAAATTGGCTGTGTTATTTCTGTTGGTTTTGTTTGTTAGGTTGGGGTTTTTCCTCTTCTAGTGTCAAAATTCAAAACGCTTATTTTATAACACAAGAGTGAACATGGGAGTGGGGGGAGGGAGATGAAGGAATTTTCTGGCAGTAGGGCCACAGGTAGTTACTCAGCTGGGGAGATACCTGAAGGTATCCACCAAGACATGCCAGGCTGCTCTTGGGCTGGCTGTCAGTCTTCAGGCACGGTAAGTTATATCTGCACCATGCTATCTGTCACTCATTAATCCCATCCACACAACAAGGGGTCTTCTAGTGCCAAGATGGCTTTTGTTTCTAGCTCACACCTATGAAGACACTTCAACCAGCCAGCTTCTGCCAAGGAGCAGGAAAAAGAGTGACCAGACATTATGGCCCCTAACCATTAAAAAAAATTAGTTCTTAGTGAATTAGTCTCTTTCAGCTGAAGCAAATGACTTTCTCCTGTGCGATGGCACGAAGCAGTGAGCAGGAAGGAGCTGGAGGTGTACTTCTTGCTGGGACTCCGGTATCGCTCCTGAGGAATTCAGGATCTCCGGCTGCTTGTCTGCCAAGCCCTCCAGAGATCCTGATTTGTGTTTTTGTTTGGGATGTGTGGGTGTCTGCAGAGAGGAGGTGTAAAACATAGACAGTGTCTTTGTGGATCAGGTGTGCAACACACAGCAAGTCTCAGCGTGACTGGCGGGGGTTGCTAATTACAGCTATATTTGTCTTTTGGGCATATTCGTTAATAGCTGGTAAGAGTATACACGTAAGAGGACAGGAAAAGGAAGACTATTTTCCCAGTGGCAACCACAGCCAGAAATGCTAGAGACTCCCTGTCTCAGCTATTTTCCTGTAGATGCAAGGCAGAAAGTTGGGGAACAGAAGAAAAGAAATGACAGTGACCCTATTACTCAAATATTTCTTCTCTCAGACCAAAAATCCTTCCATACAGTCCTTGTGGTTTCTTACCAAGAACTGGTAGATACAAACAACCAACCAACCAAACAAACAAACAAACAAATAAACTACCAGGTAGAAAATGCTTAGTTCATGTTATCTAAACAAGAAAAATCATAGTTCATTGTAGTTAGCCTCCAAATTTGATAATTTACTTAGATTATTAGGTAATAATATACCATGATTTATTTACAGCTTCCACAATTATAATCAGAGTACATATATGAAACATGCAAACAATGAGGTTACCATGCTGGTGGACTAAGCTAAAGCTCACAGCTTCCAGTGGATGATCTTACACATTCTTCTAATTCTCTGCCTTCAGTAAGTAATAGAGTGGAAAAATAATTTCCTATCATAGATTTTTTTAGTTTGTAAAACACAGTTGAAAAAAATAGGAAATCAAACACATGGATTGAAGCACAGAAATGTTTCTCCTGTAGACAGATGGGGGCTTTTTCATATCTCTATATTTCTTTAGTTTCATCATTGACACAGATATACTTCAAGGACAGAAAACAACCTTGTGAGAAGGAAAGGCACAACCACTGTCTCAAACAACTTTGCCAGTTCCAATAGGCCTATACATATTTCTTTTCAGGGGTTTACTAAGCAGCAGTTTGGTATCAGGTCTGTGGCTAGGAATGTAATCCCTAAGTAGCTGCCAAATTGATATCAATCATCAATCCACATCTAAGACCCCAGCTAACAACAGCAGAATGCAAGACAAAGGCTTTCATATAAATGAAGGTGGGCACATTTCATGTCCTTCACAGGGCCACCAGCAAACCCAGCACTTGCCCTGAGTTCCCAGGGTTTATGGGAAGAACCTTACAAACCACCTTTTCCACAGACTATCACAGTTTTTTGCATGAGCTCAGTAGACAATCTCTGTATGCTCCCGATGGTGCTAAATCCTTCTTAACTGAGATAAGCATGTAATCCTCACTGCAGGGCCTCACAAGCTTCAGAGTTCAGCAGCAGAGTTCAGTCTGGCTCCAGACTTCTGAAAAAAGATGCAGTCTGAGTTTTGCTTTCAGGCAGGAAGCCCATCACTGAATGACAATGATGGCACTGCATGCTCAGGGATGGAATAAACTCAGCGAATTAAAAGTAAATGGAAACACAGAGATGATTAAAGAAAACTACTTTGCAGCTTTAATTACAGTTTGCATTGTTGTGAAAAAATATTGTACGGAACATTTTTCCATTTGCAGGACAACACCAACTATACTGTTTCCTGCTTTTCTTTATCACTTTGACCTTGCAAATACCTCAAGAATTTCTTTAGAGAGATGTAAAAGGTGCTAAAATGATACAACTCTATTCTCCCTTTTTGCCTGAAACATCAAAAGGCAGTGAGAACAGCCCAAGCTACACATAAAACTTTAATTGCCCTGTGATCTGGCAACCCTGTCAGAAAAATAATTGACTCATTGGGCACAGAAACAAGACTTTTTCCAATGGGAGCAGTATTGACAAGAGGAGACAAAAGATTCTTTAATTTGTTAATGGGGGAACTGTGTGTTGAGAACCTGGGGACAATCAAACCTAATGAAAAGCTATCCATCTTCTATAGACTTATTTCCTTGGAAACTACATCTTGAAGTTGATATTTGAACCTGTTTTTTCACCTTACATAAAGAACAGCATCAGCTCTCAGGTAGGTGGCCCATCAACTTTATGAAAATGTCTTTGGGGGAAAAAGAGGCCATGATGCAGGAACAAAGCAAGAGCAGGAAAAAAGGAAAGGCTTTTCTAACACACTTGGCACGAATGACACATTTCTGCAGAAAGAGGGCATTAACAAGGTCTGAGAGGACCCTGGGGTTTCCTGTATTGCACACACTGTTGGCTGGTACCCAGCCAGCTGTGCCCCAGCCCGCTTGCTGCTGGCATGGCCCTGATCCAGCCTCTCCCCAGGGCTGACATTGGTTTTACCTGCCAGCAGCGTCCTCCCTCCAAAACCTAACCCTGCCAGGCTGGGACTGCTGGAGGATCACTGTGGTCTCCATTCCTGCTTCCAAGTCCTCTCAGGGCACATGGCTCACAGGCAACTCCTCTCTGTGCTGCCCCAAGCCACTTGGGGAGGTGAGAGAGAAGTGAGCATAGGATGGGTTTTTTGGGCAGAAAAATGGTAATTAATTAGTCTTGCAACGTGCCACCACAACACATCTGCATCAGTGATGTTCCTGCTAGGCAGACTGGTGTTTTGGTGGGGAAATGATACTGTAAAGAAAAAGCACTCATGACCTCCTGCCTTGGAGGCTGCTGCAGTTGGTGCTGCTTTATACAAACAAGAAAATATTAGGGCAAAAATGTGAGCAGGGATTTGCATGCCTCCCAGTCAAAAGGCAGCCCTGATCTCAGGAGAAGTTACATAGGCTCTTTTGCTTTCTTATTGGTGCTTTACTATAAATAAATTTAAATAAATAAATAAATCTGTGATGTGTCCTGATGCATAATTAGGTAGAAACCCCCAGAAAACTTTTATTTCTGAGTTTTGTAAATATATTTATATATATATATATATAATGGAGAAAAAAATCTTGAATACTTTGGCCAGTCCCCAGAAGGATTCTCCTCAGTGGAACAGGCTTGCTTTCCACCTCTGCTTGTTTTTCTAAGGTGATTTCCATGAAGACTTTCTGATTATTTTCAGCTTCTCCTAATGTCTGCCAGAAAGAACTACAGTGGTCATATTATTCCTTCTGGTTTCCTTGCTTAGGTATTTGTTTTCTGAGGCCTTGGGCTTTTCTTTTGAGAAGCACTGGCAAAGATGGTGGTGCTGGGGGCACATTAGAGCTGCACCCCATCCTCCCCAGCAGATCTCCTGCTCCACCACCCAGGTGAGCTCACCCTGCTGCCAGCTCACAGCTGCCAGAGGGCATCTGAGATTTCCATGGAAATAGTGGGAAGATGGATCTTACATCACCATGAAAAATTGCAAGTGAACATCCCCGACTTCCCAGCTTAATACTTCTAAGATGAGAATTAATGAGCAGCAACACAGTCATTCATTGTCTGATGGATTGTCTCAGTGCCACATCTGCTCAGTGCTTTCTCTATCACCATTTCCTATGAACTTTCCCCATCTAGTCCTACCCAAGGGACAGGAAACTTGTTTTTGGAATTTTGCTTCCAGGGGCAAGGTAAAACTGCTGATATGGAAAAAATTTAGATTCAGAAGCTCTCCTGAGACAAGTATTGCTTTCCATTTGGAGCAGAAAATTAAAAGCTTATTAGGAAAATACAAACTACCAAAGCACTGATGGTGTTTTTCTAATACCTTTTCCTTTTTCTGTGCTTTACTCTTCTAGATGACAAGTAACATAGTAAGAACAGTCTGAGACATGTTTTTCGTTATTAGGACCAATAAGGATTTGAGCTCACCCTTTGCTTCCATTTCTCAGGGTCTCTTCCTGGGGGCTTCCTTCAAAGATCATAATATTTGGGAAGCAGATGATTTTTAGCACAGTGCAGACACTGTTATTCTTTAAATACAATAATGGTTGATTATTGTATTTATTATTGTATTATTATTGTATTATTATTTAAATACAATAATGGTTGAAATTTAGAAATACTTTACAGGAAGGAACTGAGGTGAAATCCTGCAGTGACCATTGACAGAATTTATTGAAATTGTAAATAGAATGAAAATCCCATGGTGACCATTCAACAAATAATGTCTGTTCTTAGCTCTACAGTGCATTTGCATTTCTTAACAAAAAGCCAAATATTGTTAGAGAGGTCAACACACAGTTCTGGTTTTTCCATGGTTTACATGAAAACATCTGAATTACTGCATCTGACAGGCACAGAGAATAGCAGCTGGGGTGCAGTGGGAGGGAGATGCAGCAGAGCATGGTGGTGCCTCTGGAGGTACTGCAGAGCAGGCCCCTGCATGGGGCAAGATGTTATCAGGAGGGTCCTGGCCACAAATTCTCCTTCCTTGTACAAGTGCATTAAAGAACGGTGCAGCAGTTTCACTGTTTGGCAAAGGTAATGGAGGCAGTATTCTGTCATGGCCATGTATACTTTGGTATTTGATGTTAGAGTCCCAGAAAAGCCTCTTGTTTGTCAACGAGCCTCTGTCTTACAGACAAAGGGATACGTATGCTGCCAAAAAACATTAAGTTTTTTATTATTCTACTTTTTACATAACTGTGTTTGAAGGGGACTTACTATTTTTTGTAAACTAAAGGCTGGCTGCATTTAAATTCAAAACTACATCCCAAGCTGCCCGGGCCACCATTGTTGGGAAGAGCAGGGAGACAGAGCAGAGGGAGGGGAAGCTCTCCCCTGGGAACAGGGGCCACACAGCGAGCAGGCGCCGTGCCGGGGTGCCCAAGGGGAGAGGCGGCTGCAGGGCAGGCACAGGGCCTGGAGCACCCGCCAGGGCTTGCGGGCCCCGGGGCCCCAAGCAGGGGGTTGGGGCATGGTCCATGGGAGCAGCCCCCGTGTGCCCCATCCACCCGCCCATCTCATGGGCACGGCTCCTCCTGGGGCTTCAGTGAGGTGATGGGGCACAGAGGCCAAAACACAGCTCCCAGTCCCAGTATTGGGCAGAGGAACACAGCCAAGCAACTAAATCCCCCATATCTGTGGGTACTGGCGAGCTACGGCCTGCTGAGGCTGCTATTTATGCCAACCACCACGTGTACAGGCAAGAGAAGGAACAACCACCACCTTGGCCAAGAAGAGCTGCAGTTCCAGCCCATCACACAGACGTGCCTACAGGAATCGCGCGTTTACAGGCACGTGTGCGTACACAAACACATCTATCTATACACATCTTCAGAGAGGCTGACTGTCCTTCACATCTCTGTTCAGCCAGTGTCCTTCACATCTCTGTTCAGCCAGGACGTCCCAAAACTCTGTCCTAGTGCAGTGGAATCTCTATGGTCAACATGCTTGGTAGGGTTGCAATTACAAAGTATGCTGCCTCTGTTCCTAGAGAAGGAGGGAGAAATGGGTTTCTCTGTTGGAATACTTTCTCTTTCGAGTTGATAATCATAAAATCTCTTCATAATTTCTCTGAGGCCCTCATTTCTTTTTTAATGAAGGTGTTTACATTCCTAATTAAGGAGTACATTAAGCCTAGTGGTACCTTATCTGATAAACCCATTAGTAGGCTATGTCAAGCTGAGCCTTTCAAGGCAGCAAGCTAGCTTTAAACTGGTTATCCTCTGGGCTGAAATATGCAAACCAAGAGCTCACAATTAACTTGGGTTAATTATAAAATACCAGAAATGTAATAATATATTTAAAAATACAACACAGGTGCTAATGACCTTTTTTTTGTTTGTTTTCTCCTCCCCTTCTCCTTTTTCCTCCTCTCTGCAGGAGCTTACAGCCTGTCACTTTGTTCCCAGGTAATATCCCCCCATGCTCCACAGGTGTTAACCACCTTTTTCTCTCATGTGGAGGGATTTATTAGCATAACAAGATTGATCCAAGAATTCTTGCTTCTGCCTTACAGTTACCATGGATTTTACTGGTGCTTTCTAGACCTGATGAACAAATTAGGCTTGCAATGTTTACTTTTTCTAGGACTGTCAGTTGGTCTAATAAAAGACATCACCTATCTCTCCATGCCTATTCTCTGAACACCACCATCGCATGACTCAGGAAAACTTTGAGGCACCTCCTCCTTTGCCACACAAGGTGTCAGCTTGTGGAAGTAACCATTGGACCTTCTTCCTATGAAGCGGCAGACTTGTGACTGCACCCTGCCTGTTTGGGAACAGATATTGCTTTCCAGCATGGCATGCTCAGCCACTTGACATTGCAACTTGCAGCTCAACATACTCACTTAAATAAGATTGGTTTTGAGAAACCAGGCAGGAGTCTTCAATTCAGTGATTGCTCTTTTGATGTGACCTATAGGACCTGTCTTGTGTTCTTAATGCATATGAGTGTCAAATGTTTTATCAAAGTCCAAGGATTCCATGGTACCCTCTTTATTAGGAATTAAAGCTTCCTGTCAAGGGGAACTTCGGAGCAAAGTACTACCTACCAAGGACATATGGCACATTTAATTTGTGCAATGTCTCTACTGTGATTTTGCAGGAGAGGGAATAGGCTACGAGCACCCATCTTGAAAGAAGGGGCCAGTGGTGTCCAGGGGCTACTGGTTGCAGGTAGCTGAGCAAGCCTCCTGTCAGGATGGCTGCCCTAGGGCAGGTGTGGGTCTGCCTTCCATGGGTCCCACTGGTGCCTCAGCCTTGATACCTGTGGTCTGGGAGCTGAGGTAACTGGAAACCATTGCACATGCTGCAGGCCACCCTGCAATACGTGAAGGCCAAGCTTTGCCACCTGCTGACCTGACAGCAAACACTCCAGAAAGCACAAGCAAAGTGGGGAGCTCAGGCTGGCAAACTAATGCCCTGGAAGGCAAGCCTATGTGGTGTTCAGAAAATATATCTGCAGAATGGAAGCCATATTCCTGCTGCTAGTGCTGCGCACTACCAGGTGTCCGTGACTCCCTTCCCCGGTCACCTGGGGAGAGCTGCTGACTGCCTCTGGCTTGGGTACTGCTAAACCTAGCCTACATGTTCTCTTCAAATATATGGAATCTAAAATCAGCTTTATGTTTCTTTCTTCTCCCCACTCCATTAACTGGCCATTTAGCTGATTCAGATGCCTTTTATGGTGCTACAACCCAACTAAGCTGCTGAGAAGAAAAGATATTTTTATCACTCATAATCACATCTACTGCCTCATCCCATTCCAGTGACACAGGCACAAGAAAACATGGAGATGTGGTTTCAGAAGCACTACCCTGTCCTAACACAGAGGTGATGCGATGGAAATATGGCAGAGCACTGTGGAAAAAATGAAGAGGATGACACCAGAGAATAATTGACACAACAGTGAGTGTCATATATAGTCTTATGGTCTTGATTTTTATCATCTAGATGTTTAGTTGCATGTTTAAAAAATTATAGTCATGTAAAGCTGCTTTTTGATAAGAGTCTTTGAACATCCCATAAGTCTGACTGTAACTGTGAACTTAACCTCAAGTTTTATAATATTCTGTGCTGCTGTAGGAAAAACTAAATGATGATGGGAAAGAGACCTCTGTGAAGCAATGACAGTCCTAAGATGTATGGAAGACAAGGAGCCAGAGTATTTAAAGTTATCTCCAGAAACATCCAGTATGGTCAAATATATATAATCTTTTATGTTACCTGCCAGAAAGGGACAGAAAGGGTTTTCCTACCAGGGATGTTGTAGTGAATAAATACAGGGCCTGAATAAATGCAGGGCCTGACAGCTGCTTTAATAGTTATGTGTAATACCTCATCAGCCTGAAGACATTTTAGACTTGGCTATTCTCTAAAAAATGAGAACTTCCTATAGCTTCTCTTAGAATCTTGGGAATGTGAAGCATCACCCACAAACAGCTGATGATCTTCTGTTCCCTCTAACTGCAGTGCTTGCTGAAAAAGGAGATACACAAGGGACAACACTAATTGTACTGCAAATTTAAAATCAGATGTGAACCATCCTCCCCATAAAACACATTTCAATAGATTTAATACTGCCCCACTAATGGTTAATTTAATGTTTTGATTTACCATATGTCCTGTTAGTGTTGTCTTTACACACTTCACAAGTTGTGTAAAGTTCATTTTCCTGAACAGGATTCCAACTCCACTGGGGGGCAGTGCATTAGCACATATATTAATAATGCACTCACCTGCTTCTGAGAAAGCAAGATTTCCAGAGAAATATTTAGCTACCATGAGACATCCTGCTCAGTGGAACAAATATGCATGAATATCTCTCCTAAATGTACTGTTAGACTACTGACTTGCTAGCTAAACAACCAATGCTAACCTGAGGATGAAACCAAGTCTGAGTACAGTTTAAACTATTTATTGGCACCAGGATCAACAGATTCTAAATTAGCTACAAAGCTGCAGGGAATCCTGAAATGTGAAATCAGTTTGGTGTGGGATTTTTTTTTTTTAATTCTTAGCCCCTCAGGAGATTTGAGATGGTTTGATGTTCATCTGAAGACTTGTCAAAATTCCATAGAAATCTAATAGCCTGCCAACATGGGTGGTTGCTGCTTGGAGGCATTTTGACATGGCAAAGGTCCTGTCTGCATGCTGCAAACCTGTATCCGTCAAAGGCTGCCTGGAACAGCATGAAAACAGGAGCTGTGCGGTGTCAGAACGCCGTGTGCAGGATTGCAGGAGTAATGTATGCACATCCCAGCTCTCCCAGGGCCGCCAAACTGTGGGAGGAATCCATCTGGCCCCTTAATTATTCTGAGCTCTGCCTAGGAGTTAAACCCCCAGGGTGCTGCCACACCCCTATACCAGGGTTTGGGTGGGACGGTGCTCCCTGCTCTCTGGTTAGAAGAGAAATGAAGACCGGAGGGCAGCTGGGGAGGAGGGATGAAGCTGGGCAGAAGCAGAAACCAGGGCAACAAAGCTCCATGCCCAGACTGGAGTCTGGGCATGGAGTGCTGTTGTCCAGACCAGGAGCCTGCTTTGGAGAGAGGGCACCAAGGGTGGAAACAGGAATGGGAAATGTGGAAGGCAGCAGAGCCAAGCACAGGCTGCAGTGACTCCTTGGTGGAGCCCTGCCTGCTGGCTGCTCCATAGCCAGTTGCCTGGTGGAGTCTGGGTTACATGACTCTGGAAAATGGATTGGGGCCTCCAGGTCTGGAGGCAGTCAGGGTGCATAGGACCTCCAGGCTTGGAACAAGCACAGCATGATGGAATGGACTGGGTTGTTGAGGCTTCACGAAGCAGAACTGGAGCCATCCTGTGCTGAGCAGTGGGAGGGGAAGAGGATGAGCCTTAAACCGGTCTTGTGATGAGGCTCAAGCTCTTACTTGCAGGCATGGGAAAAGACAGCTTTACAGAAAGCTGGGATGTCTGCCCCATGGCAGCACAGAGAGACTTGCTCACATTTCCCCAGCAGAGCTCTGCTGAGCTATGCCAAGTGCCTAGGGATAGTGACGAGAATTAGAGCAAAGAATTAGTCAGTAGGACAAAACTCAGTCACACACCAACCTGAAGGAAGACATGTAGGTATTGTGGCCTGAACCCAGAGGATACACATGCACAGAGCAGCTACCATAGGTGAAACACAGGAATTACATAGCAGGAGAGAAGGCACTTGGACAGGTCCTGCCTTTCCTAGTGAAGCCCTCACCTCCAGTGCACATGGTTAGCTCAGAGGAGCCTGAGCTGGCACACAGACTGGGACTGCCCAGGACATGTCCCTGGGAGAGATGTGCTTTCTGTAACTCAATCACCCTCTCACTGGGGCCTTAACGTGCTCTCACTGGGGTCCTCATAATGGTTTTGCAGTTGCACAGCTGAGGGGAGATGGGTGCTTCCCTGTGTCTTGTTTCAGACTGTAAAGGAATGTAACATATCCACCACTCACTACAAAAAGCACATTGAGGTGCTGAAGTGTGTCCAAAGAAGGGCAATGAAGCTGGTAAATGGGCAGTGATCTGGAGCAGAGGTCTGATGTGAAGCAGCTAAGGGAGCTGAGGATGTTTAGCCAGGAGATGAGGAGGCTCAGAAGGGACCTTATCACTCTATAACCACCTGAAAGGAAGCTGTAGCCATTTGGAGGTCCGTCTCTTCTCCCAGGTGATAAGCAATAGAAGAAGAAATGGTCTCAAATTGCACCCAGGGAAGTTTAGATTGTATATTATGAAAAATTTATTCACTAAAAGGGTGGTCAAGAATTGGAACAGGCTGTACAGGGAAGTCATCATCCCTTGAAGTGCTAAAAAAGAAGTGGATATAGCAGCTGGGGGCATGGTTTAGTGATGGACTCAGCAGTGCTGGGTTAATGGTTGGGCTCAATGTTCTTAGAGGTATTTTCCAACCTTAAAGATTCTGATACCTGCACCAGGATTGTACCTGTGTTGGTACACTTGCACTAATCCCAGTCACTGTTCTTCTTCCCCTTTGGGTATATTTGAACTGGTTTCAGAACAGAGTGGGGAAGAAGTGTTAGAGCTATTTAGGATCCCTCTAGGCTAGGAAGAGGCAGAACTTGCTGGAAAGTTTGTGCTTACTCATCAGTCCCTGGATTTTGGAGCTTGTGGAGGAGGAGGTTCCCACTGGACTTTGTGAGTTTTGTTTTGTTTTGCTTTGTTTTGCTTTGCTTTGTTTTTCAGGGCTGGACATGCCATGAAGGGCTTTGTCTGAGAGCCTTGCAGCCAAGAACACAGATTTACCTCACCACAGGCTGGTGGATCACATTTGGACTTCACAAGGAAGAGAGGAGGCGCTGAGGAAGCACTGGGAGAAATGGCCTGACCAGGTCCCACGCAGCTGCTAAGCTGTAGTATGGCTATGGCAGGATGAGGGGTGAAGTCAGATGTGCAGGCTCTGGGTGGGGGAGATGGGCTGTTGGGACCAGTAGGTCCCTGGCAGAGGAGAAATGCTACATGTCTGGCTGGAGGGGTGCCACTCCACTCAGCTTGTGCATAGCACAGCAGTGCAAGGCAGAAAGCAGAGCTAGCTAAAACTAGCTAAGATAATTCTAAGAAGATTAAAATAATTTTGGCAATTAATGGATAATTCATATTTATCGGGATTATACAAAAGAAGAAGAATAGCTAAGAGCTGGAGATTTAAGTGCTTTTTTACTGTCCTGGCACTTTAGAATTCACTGTAATTGCAGCAATGAGAGGCTGAAGGGTCTCCTTGGATTACAGTTGCCTGTAATTCAGACAATACTGCATACACGTCTTCAATTCTCATGGATATTTATTGGAAAACTTGGGCCATAGATGCTTACTGGTGTGGATATTGCATCTCCATCTTATGGCCTTCATGCAGTTTATTACTAAACATGGAAGAAATTAATTCTCCCTATATTTCATTTCTATCACATCTGACAGCTTTGTAGTCTGCATCTATGTGTGTGATATTTGTGGCCAAGTATTTTAACATAAAAATTCCTTTTGCAAAGCCAGAATGGATATTTTTTCCTATACTTCATCTCCCACTTTTTTCAGCAATTTTGATGATGAAGTTACATTATTAGAATAAAAGTTTACACTGAAACAAATCTCAGTACATTAAATTAACCTAATTAAAACAAGATTCTTGCATCTCCTCAGCTGTACTTTCTTTAAAAGTCTGTGTACCTCCAAAACACACCCAAAAAGACCAGATTATGTTGCTGTGGGACATGAATGAGGAGACCGAGTCTGGTTCATAAGGCTGCTGGACCCCTAAATGAGGAGGGGCCGCGGCATTTATTTTCCGTACTTATTTTATACTTTTACAAAGCACCCACCTTAGAGGTGGGGACCCCAAGTGACCATTGGTCACTTGATGAGACCATCACGCAAAGTCCCTCCTCTGGGAAAGCGTGAGGAAAACATCTTTATTTACAAACAGCATGACCTTGTGCACTATGTAGAGTGCTGGGAAAGAAATTCCCAAAACCAAAACATGAGGCACGAGTTGTGGCTACAAGATTATAAAGCCATCAGATTCTACAGAGAATTATACAGGCCTTTGATAATTCATTGTATCAGTACTTAAAAGTGCATCCTGTCAGAGAAAGAAAAAAGGTGTTTCTGTGATAAGTGCTTATTTTACATTTGTTATCAAATAATTCAGTTGTCAAAAAAACACCAGGACGAGATGGGACATCAAGAAGTCATCTTCTGATTCACAGTCAGAGAAGTTACCCTTCTGATTCATACTCAGAGAGAATCACTCTCTGCTGCACCAACAAACTTTTATGTAGCTGCATCTTGGGAACCTCCAGTGACAGAGATTACACAGTTTTCCCTCATCTCTTTATTCCACTGCTTTGCCATTCCTGCTGTTAGGCAGCTTCTCTGCATGCCTCATCTATATATATATATATATATATCTTCATTCACTTGGAACTGCTGCTGTTTTTCTTACCCACCACAGACATGAAGGATTATTTCCTTCTGCTCTGCAACAGTCTCCTAGGTATTTGTGACCTGAGCTTGGTGATATTTTATGTAAAACCGTTCTGATTCATCCAGTCTTGCACTATTACCCACGATTTCTAGAGTACTGTCTGCTTGTGCTTCTACCTGGATTTTCTCCACTGTGACCTCATCTTTCTTGAAATGAATGTCTAAAGCTGAACAGAGTCATTTTATGAAAGCCTTGACCACCCTGGATAGAGCATTGCATTAAAGAGTTTGTAAGTTCTTTTTCACACATCCCCAAATGAGATTGTAAGAGAGTAAAGGTCCTGAAGTCAGCTAGGGATCTGCTGGAGACTAAAATCTCATCTATTAAGCTGCTACATATTTGAAGCTGGTAAGTTTTCAACTTGCTCTCCTCCTTTCTTCTCCATAAGATATTTGGCATTACTACCAAGATGAGAAAAAATATCTTGCATTTGTAAGACGTATATTGGTTTTGCAGTGTTTCTATTTATACCCCAGCAAATACATTCCATTTTTGCCTAACAACTGTCCTGGGTTTTTCATTCTGCTGGAGTAAACTCTACTGAATTTTCTGTTCTGCCAGTGATGCCATAGCAACACATTCCCATTTTTCATTCTCCTTGCTTTGCCAGGCTGGTAAAGGAGATGTTGAGACTGCTATGGTAAGAGTGTTTTCATCTGGAGAACAAAAGCAATCTGCACCCTCAGAAAGCTGTCATCATCTCTCCTGCAGACTGCTGAGCCATGCCAGCTCACATCTTTTCACTGTGATGCTGGATGAAAGCAGTGACTCCAGCAACATGAGCTGCTATTTTGAGTTGGATGCTCAAGTTGTTGAAAAAGATTTTTCTGGCAGAATATCTTTGCAATATTTCCCCTACAAAAATCTGCTTTCATCCTCAAATTCTAATGTCTCTTTTTTGAGGACTGAATGTTTTACAGACAACACACTTGTGTGGTCAGGAGAGAATACAGTTGTGAGGACTGGCAAGAACAGTTCTGCTTTAAACAGAGCTGGGAAATTGCTCCTCTTTGTCCATTAACTTCTCCAAGTATATCCTATGTCACTTGTTGGCCTGCTCTGAGCTCAAACTACTGGAGGATGTCTTAATAGATAACATCTATTTTAACAAAACAACACAAAACTATTGTTGTCTGCAAATATTCACTGCAGATATTTAACTGCTCTTTAAACAACTATGTTAAAATTTGATTAACTCCTTAAGTGACCTGAGAGAAATGGGGTCACTAATTGCATTTAACTGCCATCCTGAAAATAAAAACAAAACAGAGTAATATGTAATGAGTAGAGCCTAGGAGAGGTTGCAGTGAAGCTTATATCTTGTGTTTTTGGAGTACATTGGCAATGGCTTACTGTGGGCTGCACTTTTTTCTGTGTGGAAGACTGAAGGATGGCTTTCACATGGAGATGCTGATCTTCTTGGAAGCTTTCTTTAGTATAAAGCAGTGACTATTCCTCCAGAGCCAGCACCTCCGTAGTTTGAAGATAACAACTTAGAAGAAACATGGGAAGTTCTGATTGCATGCAAATCCTAAGATTTTTCCATCATTAACACTATGTGGCCCCTACTAAACCAAAGTTAGGGCAGTTGGAGAGGGAAATTTCCATGCAGGGGATGAAGTTTTAAAAGACCCCATCTTACGGGTTGCAGTAATATCAAGCCTCAAGGACAAAGGAGACAGATGAGGAAAATGTGGTTTTAGCTTTCTGCCTTTTTTTTTTTTCAGTCTCCGTAAAAGACAGTGCATTGAAAATATACTGGAGTGCCATGCAGGTATGTTATTGTTTGCCCGAGTTTGCACCCAGAGAACGCACTTGCTGGAGTCAAGTATCTGCTTTGAAAGAGTCAAACTGGTCAAAAGTCTACTTACATTATCACACAAGCAAGCCAGTGCTAACTGAATGTTTTTGGAGAAGTACACGGCGGGGGAAGGCCGTGTCTTGTCTGCCGGCTATTCTCAATTCTAGCTGTTGGGATGGGACTATATTGTTTTGAGTTTATGTTGAATAAAATACTTGTATGTACATCAAAGCCAGCTGGAGGAATGGAGGAAGCCTTTTCTTTGTCTGAATCAGCTCACACACAACTGGGTTATACTGGTAACATCTCCTTCAGTGCTTTCTGGAGCACCTTGGGGTGCTGCCTAGAGTCAGTTGGTGTAGTAACCTCCCCTGCTGAACAGGACAGATTTTGAAAGCTACCTCCAAATCAACTTGATATATTTTAATTAGTTTCATTTTATGTTAAAAACATGTGTTTGTTGTTTCTGCAGGGCAAGTTGGAAAAATCCTTATACACAGCAAAGTGATGCCTGCACATCTGATCTGTGATCTATGATGGGACAGGTACTTACAGCAGTGGGGAGTGGAGAGGGGTGCCACAGATAGGGCACATGTAGTTTAGCAAGATAACCAGCCCAAAAAAGACTAATGCTGGGCTCCATGTGGGCTTCAGAGGAGCTGGTGCCACACAGAGCTCCATGTCCACACACCAAGAGGAGAGGCAAGGCAGGACATGCAGTGAACCCCACTGTCTTACAGCTGAGAGTGGTAAATCAAATAGCTTTGAAGAGCCAGAAGCAGAATCACATTATTTACTCCTTAAAACCTAAAATGTTATATGATTTGGAAACAGAATGAATGAGACTTTGTAGAATGAGAAAATTTGAGGTTTTTTTTTTTTTTTCCTTTTATAAACAGCTTTCCTCCCTGGTGGCTGGTAGGACAGACAGGCCTCTCTAGCCATTTCTTTTGTCTTCTGTAGAGCTGGAACAGATGTTGGTAGTAATCTCACCTTAAATTAAACTTAATTTTGATAAACATGTTTCTAGGTTGCAGAACTCAGCTCCTTTTTTGTGGCAAGATATCTTGACCACCCTGAAATCATGATTACCATGTCTCCTCATGTCCTTCCACATTCATTACACTGTAGATTGCAAGTCACACTAATATTAACAAATGTGTTATACCTAGAAGCTTTGTTTTCCAGCCCTATAGGCAACTAATAGTGATTGCTGCAGAGCTCTTGCAAACAGGTCCATGGTTTCTGGAGTCCAAAGGCATATATCATAAAGTATTTTATGGTGCTGGTGAAATCACCTAGCCCAAATTTTTGGGAGGTAGTGTTTCTAAGCTAAAAATTCCATCAAGGCGCTTATTCCTTACTGGTTAAAAATAATATTTAAAGTAATTCTCCCCTTCCTCCAGGTTAAAATGTCTGCAAGTATCAATATGTAAATAACCCAGACACAGACAGTTCTGGATCACACAGGTGACTGTGATGTTCAGTGGATATAAATAACAAGGAACTATTACCTCTTGGAGAAGCTGTTTTGGTAAATTCAAGTCTAAGCATGAAGCAAGAGAAACATAAATTTTAGGCCTTTCCTGTCAAACACGCTGTCTCGTTCCACTGGTTTGAAAAAGAGCAGTTGTTTCCCTTAGAGCAGCATGAAAGCCTTGGGGAAAATTAAAACGGTGAGAGATTCACTATGTAAAATATACAGTGCAGAACACTAGAGAATCTCAGTCTGGGCATGAAGAATCACTCTTGTCATGAGCTGGCAGGAATTTTATTCCCCATTTACGCAAAATTGAATTTGGGGGGTTGATCAGTGTGCCTGCTAGGTGAGCCATCTACTGGCTGTTCAATGCCAACAGCTGACCACCTCCATCAACACCAAGTGTTAATAGGTTGAGGAAATCTAATGCAGGAGGATGTGTGCCTATGTGAAGCAAGATGTTGTCAATTAGTTTGTTGCTGGAAAATATAATCGGAAGAATTTTTGGAGGAAGAAATGCCAAGTTTCTAGTTAAACTTGTTGAGTATCTCTGGCAAATTTGAGTAAGAAACTTTCTCTGGAGAGACTATGAAAATAACTGCTCAAGCCAAGTAAACAATGTATTCAATAGGACAACTTCTGTCATTGTGTCAACTCTGATTTTCACAGATTATGATAAATGCATGAGCAAGAAGCTAAAATAATACTAAAGGCTTGTAAACATGGAGGGGATTCTAGGAGAGGACCTGAACTGGTAATATGAACTAAACCCATGAAGTTAAAGCTCATTAAACCTCTAAGGCTTCTTCTGAAGGTGGCTGCTAGAGCATTCTCAATCTATTTACTTAATTAATTTAACATCCAGTGTGGAGAACCCTGGAACAACCTAAGACTCACATCACCGTGAAGCTCCGAAAGCACTGAGGGCCACACATGTAATTGTTCTCCCATGCTTCGCAGAGTTGCTGCTGACATCCTGTGCTGAAGTCCTGCATGTTGGCAGTGCTTCCAGCTGCAGCTTTATCTGAGAGATATCTCCATGAAACTCCCTGACTGTGCTGTAGCTGGAAAATGGGAGTCTTCTCTCACAGGGAAAGACAAGGTCTTCCCGTATATATATATATATACACATACACATATACATACACATATACATACACATATACATATGTGTATGTATATATATACATATATATACATATACATATACATAGATATATATATATATAAAAGAAACTGCTCTACAGTGTGAGAAAGGACTAATGCTGCCTTTCCAACCCACAGGAGATCCAGGCATACCCCTGATGCATATTCTTTAGGTGGCTCAAACACAGCATGCCATTATTGTGTAGTGCTGCTCTTGTTCTTGGCCCCTCACATTACTCAAGGCCATCCTGCAGGGAAGGGAGGCCATCCTGGAAGTGAACTGTAGTAAAGGAGGCTGGAGCATGATCTGTACAGGTAAGTAGACTAGCAGAATTTGTTTGTTATGCTGCATAGTAGGAGCTTCTTTAAAGGGAGGGGCTAAAGCACGGAAGGATAATTCCCATGATAGACTGACTGCTGTAGATCGGCTTGGATGCAACATGGGAAACATTTTCTCTCTTATGTAAACATGCTTTTTTTTCTCTAAAGCCTTGGACCCATCTTAAGAGGGTGAGCTCATGTGCAGCTGAGTAGACTTTAGTTATCTTCCTATGGATCAGTCTGACAAGTTGCCATAGATGCTTCAGATAACTTAGAAAACCTGTAACCATTACTACACCCTGCCTTGTGTGCCTCCATGGTCCACTGGAGCCCTTACAGCTAGATACAAGTCAAAGCAGCTTCCAGGCTACTTTAATATATTTTGGGACTAAGCCAGGAGAGGCAAAGCCCGAGGCATACCTCAGGCTCTGTGCTGGGGCCCTTGTTGCCACATGGATGTATTTCTTCTGCTATGCAAACTACATGGTGTGCATGCAGTAGCTCCTGGTCACATGTTGCATGGTGCTTTTCCACCCTGAGTAAATAGTCAGCCCAGCCTTGGTTTTAGCTAGGGTTCTTCCCCCTGCCCTTTAGGGATTTTTCTCTTGTATTTGGGATTTAAAACTTGTCATCTCCAGCATTGTTTACTAGAAGGCACAGAGGGACACAGCTGTGTCTGTGAACAGTCCCATGCTCCCTGTGTGATGGCACTCACTTCCATGTGGTGAGGGTAGGATGTATACTGAGGTACACAACTCCAGACCTGTGAGGGATAGACACCACTGACCCTAGACTAGGAGGGGCTGAGACACTTGAGGGGACGTGGGTTGTCTGAACAGCCCCATTTCAAAAGTACAGCCTGGCAGTTCAGGATGAACAAGACTGCTTCCTCCCTGAGGTGAAGCATCAGGCACAGCTGTGCAGGTGAAACCTCCCTGAAGTCTGCAGGGAAGTTCTCAGTGATGCTGGCGGCATCTGGATTTGAGCCATGAGACACAAAGAGCGCATTCTGTATGGCAGTTGACAGAGTCAATAAAAGAGAATCACACAGATAAAACTGGTGGGTGTTCAATGCACTCGAAGGAAGTAGTCTTATAATTTCCCTATCAAAACAATACCACTTTAAGCACCAGAGACCTACCCTAACATAAACCTGTACTTAGCAGTTTGATCAGAAACCTGAGAAGTATCTTGAAAATAGCCAAATCTGAGCTCAGAGACTGAAATACAGCACTCTATATATTTCAAGTAATGGAATAATCACTAGTACATTAACAATTAAGTAACACTTCAGTTACAGAACATATGAGAAGTGCCATAGCCTTTGCTGTACCAAAGGGTTTATTTGTAGTCTGTTGCTTGCATTGAAATGAAATGTTACAGAAAGATGAAGGGAGCCTGTCAAAGCCCATTTGAAAAGTCACGTCTTCTAAACAAGGCCATCTGCTTTCATCCCTCTTTGCATTATCAACTGAACTGCTGGCACCAGGTATTCAAGGAATTTCAGAGGGAAGGAGGAGAGCACAGTATTTCTTGTCACTCTGATAGATTTGACAGAGCATTTGGACAGCTAGCATCCTGTCACACAAATTGACATCTTGAGAAAGCAACAGGCTTTAAAAACAATACTCAGCTTACTCTAGGACTGGGATATTCAGTGATGACTAGTGCCTCTTTTACACATGAATCACTTACTTTTATCCTTTAAATACATTCAGAGAACTGGAGGTTGGGATACGTCTGCTACAGACTACCTGGGTTTGTAATTAAAGTGCCCACCTCCACTCTTGTTTGTTCCCATATACCTGCATCTCAGGGAACAGGTTTTCTTAGCTAGAGATTGAGATACTCCCCAGGCTGCTGTATGTCTCAGAGACAATTAATCATGTTTGCAAAGGCTATTGTATATGTGGCCTGTGGTTAGATGAGATCCTGGGCTTTACCAAAGGGGCAGGTTTGGCACTGGTGACTGGAGACAAGACAAAGAGAAACACCAGCTGCTGTGCCAAGTGATGTGGGCACCCTTCCTTCAGAGGACTGGCACCCAGCCAGCAGCCTAGCATGGTCTTTGAAGTATCAAGCTGCTGACAGTGCTGTTCAAGATCAGAAAACAGGCATCCTATTTAAACCATGTTTGCTGCTAGGGAATGTTATCGAGCTCAAGGCTCGGGAATGCAGGCCCACAAAGGACCACCCCACTCCCTGCAGAGTGGCCAAGCAACCAAAGCCCTGCTGCTCTTTCTAGATTAAATCTCTGAGCTTCCTCTATGAGGCACAGTCCAGAGTCCATTTTTGTTAAACCTAAAACATTACCCCTCCAGTCACGTGCTCCAAACCCACTCTAAATGGAAATGGAAAGTATTTCTGAGCACAACACAGTCCTGTGTTTAAAAGGCAGTGGCATGCTGCTGTGAAAAGCCATTACATACAATTTGTATATCCTTTCATAAAATTCTTCCACATATTTTGAGATTGAAGTTATACAAATAAGACTGAAAAATATGGTCCTATCTATTATCTTCCTTATTTTTAATGACTTCTCACCATCCTGCTGCATGCTGTTTCTCAGTAGCACAGCACAAAGTGTTGGACACATATAAACTTTGGGCTTTGGCAGTTCAATGACATCCTGAATGAACTCAAACGACCCTCAAAACAGTGCCCTGACTTTGAATTTATCCCAAGCAGACATGCACAGTTCTCAGTTCTGATAGTTTTTTCTCTCTTCCACTACCTCTTCCCAAGACACAGCTTGCAAACCGCTTCTAACTCTGTCAAACTCTGCCCATTTTTATTTTAAAGTCAGAAATATGTGCCCTACAAAACACTACTTCCATGACAACTCAAAGCCTTCAAACTGAATCTGTCTGTCACTTTGCCCAAGGGAGTGACACTTTAGAGAGGGCAAAATGATTTCTCACTACTTCTAAATCAGAAACTAATTTTTCCCAATATTTCCCTCATATGTTTATCTTTTGAGGAGAGGTTAATATGGATAACTTGTGGGAACATTTTCCTAGGCAATTATTAGGATGTATGCAAAGAGTTGTACTGCAATATCTCTCCTTAGAGTGGTCAGGTGCAAGTAACAATATTTCAGGGCTCCCAATACAAATGAGGTAGACCCTTGACTTGCTTCAAGAATTTGTTCTCTTATGTGTAGAGGGAACAACATTAATTTCTCTTTGCTGTTTTGGAGGAGTAATGCATAGCAAAGGGCTTCTTTCTTTGTTCACTTACGATGCAGGATCAGGTTTCCTGAAGATTTTGAAGAAAGTACCCACCCTTGCAGGATCAAGCCTTCCACCCTGCACCTGCTCAGGCCCTTTACCCTGTGCCGTGCAAAGATTCAAACCAGAGACTTTCCCAGATATCATTGACATTACAAGGAGGAAGCAAAAGGTGAAACTCTGTCTAAGTAAGTCTTTGATAAGAGGATTAATTTAAAACCATACACTTTGCTCATTTAA
>VWYO01016922.1:552745-579849 GCA_013400275.1 Rhadina sibilatrix | reverse complement strand
TTTTTTTTTTTTTAATGTATAACAGTTTTGTAATTAAGAACAAAGCTGAAACTGTTGACATCTTCTTGTGCCTGGTTTTGCTAGGACTGAGGCAGCATGTTGCTGCTAATTCTCCTGACACCCCCAAGCCATCCTGCTGTAGTTGTGCTCTGCACAAAGCCCAACACTCTCATTCAAACCACTGGCCCTGCTTGGGGTCTCAATCTAACCTTGAGAGGGGTTAGATTTGGAGACCAGATGTCTCTTGTATATGATGGATAACTTTACATTTAAATACAATAATTTTTTAGCCTTTTTTGCTTGTTAATTTTTTCCTATAATTAGGAAAGTCATGAGTCACAAAGTAAACAGAAATAAATGTGATGCAATCAGCATGTGCAATTCCATGATACAATTTTGCAAACATTTCTTCAAACCAAACCTGTCTTTCTTCAGATATCCAGCACGAGTTAAACACAAGGACCCCCAGACACAAGGGTACTGAGCTGCTCTTCGCTTGGGAAGGAAAAGCTGGGGTGTAGGCTGCTGGGGCACAGCAGCAAGGTGCTCAGCACTGCCCTGAACTCTTGCTCATAGCTGCTTCCAGGTTTCTCGACATGCAGTGTTTTTGTTACTGGTGATGGAGGTACTTGTCATCAGGTAGCAGTTTTCATGGTACATGAAAATGGTGCGGTAGTTATCCATGGTGCAGTAGATATCCATGGGTTGTAACTTGTCCATATGTCACCTTTCATGTGACGCTTGCATCCACAATGAAAGGACAAAGATTAATTCTTCTTTCATTCTTAATGTGGTTTAGTACAATCAGATGGTGTTTCTCTTGTTTTCTGGGATCACACCAGGATAGCTTGTTCCTCAAACAATGTTTGAGATCAAACTGCAGATCACAGAGATGACAGAGATGATTTTGCTTTAGCAGTGTCAGAAGAGTTCAGCTAGTAATAGGAATGATGTAGCTGCAGCTTTTTTTTTTAATCTAACAAAATGCTAGCAAGATGCCACATGCATATGAAACAGGCAATCCCTGGCATAAGGAAGGTGTATGTCTGTTGTAAAGGCAAAGGTTGGTGTTGCCTTGTGAATCCAAGTGACACACTTGGAGCCATCCACATTTTGATTTCAAGCCAGTGAAAACCAGATTTTCTTTTTGCTAGAGCTGCTGAAAGGTTGGTGGAGTGGGAGACAGCTAGTGCCAAGGTAGAACTATGCATGTTTCTTGTCGTATGTCTTCAAGTGATGCATTCCAGAGTTCTTCTTTTAATTATCCAGAGATAAATAAGCTACTTATTAAAAACTAATTATGTTTTAAACAGCACAGCTAAAAGATAATCTGTGTTACAAAATTCCTAGTGGCAAAACATCCAGGATTTTTCTACCTGTAAAATCATGAATCTGCTATGATGCTTTTGAAGTTTTAACACACTCATGCATTTGCTTGAAAACTACTATGAGAGTAGTAAACACTCTTGTTTGGGTCTGTTTCTTCAAGGTGCAATACAGGTAGCTCTTCACTTAACTTCATGGGCTGGGTTCTCACAAGTCTGACATAGCTGATAATATTTTTAAATTATGCATTTGACGATCAATGCAACAACAACAACAAAAAATCTCTGGTTTTAGTATTGATTAGTCTCCTACTAAAATTACATTCCCAGCTAGAATACCAAAGAGGCTTAACAAAGACACTTTGAAAGGAAAAAAACCCAACACAATGCCTTTTTCTTTTGCTTCTCTAATTGCCGCAGATGTTGTTGCACCTATGAAAAGTTAAATGTTACGTCTCTGTAACATTTTTGATCTTCATTAATTATAGCTCAGAAAACCTTACAAAAAGCAGCCTGCCTCTTTAATACAAATAAGATTAATTGCATGGGTGTTCAGAAAATGAGCCACCAGTAGTTAAACAAAAAATGTTTGTCTTTAAGCAGCCCTTGAATGATTTTTTTTTTTTAAACTGTTACAGGAAGTGAAGAGGCTGCCAAATTACCATGCCCGTGAGCCCCACTCTCATTATCAGCCTAAACGAACGCACACCCCCCGCCACTTTCATCCTCTTCCAGGTCCAAGAAAAAGAAAAAGGAGGCAAAAAAACCAAACCAACCTTCCACACAAAGAGGTGTCTCTGAAGTCTGGAATGCAACCTGACTGTTTGAAGACAAGATTTATACCTGACACCCTCCTTTAAGCTCATTGTTGAGACTCGCCTGCGTTCAAATCAACCACAGACTGGCTGCTGCAGGTACTTCATCTTACAACAACCACATCATCCAAGATAAATGCACCAGGAATTGCTATCACTTTGAGGTGAAAAAAAAAAAAAAAAGGGTTGGGGGGGCGGAAATCAAACCTGATGCAGGTAGTGGGTGGAGGAAAAGACAGACGGGCATGAAGGAGTGTGTAAGGGTGTGACCAGGGAAGGAGCCAGCGACAACCGCCAGCCTGCGGCATGGGGCGCAGGGATGAAATGGGTCTGGCTGCCTGTGTGGGCACCTGTGTTTTGGCCCAGACTCTCCTTGCCTTTGGCAGCCAAGCTGTGGGACCAGGCGTTGGGCGGGATCCTTAAGTCACCCCAGAACCAGGGAAGCAGTAATCACTCGGGTGCTTATGAAGGACTGAAAGAAGCTTTTGACTTGGCAGGAGACAATGAGAAGGACCATGCCACCAATTCATGTCATTCCCATGTTTTCTGAGGCAAGCCTGATTTCTTCATTTTAGGATCCTGTCTCTAAGTAAGCTGTGGTTAGTTACTTTCATTCAGCTTCTTAAATTTGTCTGGAGGAAAACCCTTGGTAGTAAGTACTTAATTTTACACTGAATCTGTCTGATGGGAGGCAAAGCCATAGGGGACTGAGACAGGTGAAGCAAACAATAGGAGAGACAGAAGAGTGTGCTCAGGACAGTGTCAGGACATAGAGAAACACAGCTGAACATCCTAGAGCTCAAACTCTAGCATTAGGAGTAGGGCTAATTATTGAAGGCTTTGAAGTGATGCAGGCAGACAACATCTGTCATAATGAGAGAATAACACCTGGCAATTGGCAGAGATACTTATTGCCTATATCATACTATTGCTCAAAGGCCCAATAAAAGTTGGAGAGTAAGGATGCAATTTGTGGTGTAGAACCAGCTAAGGAGCATTTTCCAGGGTGAAAAATTACCATGGCATTTGGAATAATGCCCCATTAATCCAGGGCATTAAAAAAAGGTTCTGAGGATCTATTCTGAAATTAAACTGATAGAGAAAAGAAGGCAGAAAAAAGGACATCATAGGTAGTTAATGAAAACCTTTAAAGTCAGAAAAAACTGCCCTTCTGAAGCATTTCATAATGCCTGTCGTGGATTCAGAGACAGAAAGCAATATGGGATTAGCAAAAAAACTAAGGTCCCTAAGGACTGTTCTAGCATCAGAAGTTTGGCCTTCTATTGAGCAGGACCCATCAGCAGATTCTGGATTTAACCCAAAAGAAAGATCTTTATTTGGTTTCCTGGTTCTCCTTTGTCAAGCAGTTAAGACTCAGGGCTTTATAGGGCTTCTTCCAAAACTTCTGGGCTGACAGGGATATTTGAGATCTGGGAAAAAAGAGCTGGTTTAATCCATTTCAGTTATAGAGCACTTTCTATATTTAGGATTTTAAATTATGCTTCATTAAGAATGCAAATCATGAAACTTTCTAGGACTCCAGGTACTTGCATGTCCCAGCTAGCACATAAGCCTCATGCTGTTACAAATGTGAATAAGGCAGGTTAGGTTTGCAGCAGAATTAAAATAGGGCAAAAGGGAGAGTGGGAAGAGAGCCTGAACAACACATTCAACATTTGCTGACTTGGGTGAGAGGAAAGACATCTACACTAGCACTGAAATGACATAACTGCATGTGAAGCATCAATCTCAGCTTGGTCACAGGTATCCTGGTCCATTTTTTGCAATTGAAAAACTTACAATTTATAATTATTTTTTAGATTTTTTTTCCTGTGGGCTGTTTTATAGGGGTTTTTGTTTGTTTGTTTGTTTGTTGGTTTTGTTTTGTTTTGTTTTTCTCTTGGGGGGTGATATCTTCTACCTGGTGCCAGCAAAAAGTTCTCAGAGAAATCGGTTTCATCAACCTGTGACCAATGTATTGAAAAATGGAGCATGGCTCTGCTGCAACGATCACAGGAAATGTTGCGGACACTTAGCCTGGAGCCTCCATAATTTGTGACACCAAGCTTCCGAGGTAATAGCATTCAGTATTTCATTCTGACATTTCAGCTCTTGACAGCACTACAGAATGCTGCTTGAACCTAAAGTCAAATGCAATAAACTGCACAGCTTTGACAAAAAATAACAAAACCAAGAACATGAGCAAGGCCAGTTCATATTGCCATCACAGGAGCCACAAGAGAGGGAGAGAGAAATACCTGGCTCTAAGCAGCTGCTTCACTGCTGCCTGCCTACTAAAAATAACAGAATTTTCAAGAAGCAGTTACAGGCACTATCAGAGCCTTCTGGCCTTAACACAGAACCGTGAAACCACTTAGGTTGCAAAAGAACTTTAAGATCATCGAGTCCAACTATTAACCCAGCACTGCCAAGTTCACAACCATGTAGAATCATTGTGTTCTTCCCTTCCCAGAAGGATCTTCAGCATCTCCCAAAACAAGTAGCAACGAATAGTGATAAAAGACCATCAGAAGATGAAAATATGAATATGGATGACAAACTTGTACATTAACTGAGATTGTTCAGATAATTATTTGTGATTAACTACTTGGCCAGGGTATAAGTGTATTTTGTATTTGTACACAACATCATCTTTTGCTGGTATTGAACAGCTCTTACTGCAATAACATGCTAAGAAGGTTCCAGGGAATTTCTGTATACTGGTAATCTCTGGAACTTTTAAAATTACTTCTGAGCCAATGAAAAATGTGAATACTTATTTATATGTTATATATACATATGCATGCAGGGCTACATGGTAGGTCCATAGACATGTTTTAGGCTCAAGATAGTTTTTCTGCAGCCTGTCAAATTTTATTTTTACTTTCTCCCTCCTTTGTGTTTCTGATCTAATCATTTTACTATTCTGAAAATGGAACTTCTAAGTTTGGTGCTCATTATGTTATTCAAGAATGAAAGCACCAGCAATGAATAAGACAGCAAATGCCTTGTATTCACCAGCAATTCCTTCTCCATCCCCAGAGAGATGCCATCTTTCTCCCTGTCTTCCAATCATTTGCTGGTTTTTGTCCCCATTTGGTCCTTTGCCTCTTATTAACTCAGTTTCTCCATCACCACGCATGCTTTGTGGGGCCAGTGACTCCTTTTTAATGCTGTGTGACTCCTCTAGCTGCCAGTCCCCACTCTGCTCTACCTCGAGCAACATCTCAGTGGAAAGCAGCAGGTACCCCTTCCCCGTGCCAGCACCCTGTGCTGTTCCCACAGCCACTGCTCATGTCCCTGCTGATCTTCATACACTTGGGAGCCCAAACAGGATTTGAGCATACTTTCCTACAACCCTCATGTTTGCTGCAACCCCAACCCTCGTTCTACCTGCTCCCTTCATGCACTTCTTCTCCACAGCCATTTAACTCCCCCATAGAAAGAAGGTGGCTGGACAGAAACCCCAGGCACTCTTGCCTGCTTGGTGTCTACTGCTACCAGGGCAATGTGGCACCATGTGTCATCAGCCTCTGCCTGCAAAGGGGTGGTCAATGTCAAGATCATCTTGCAAATTGAAATACAGCAGCAGTCATGTTTATGACTTGAGAGGGCTGTAAGAAGAGCCTCTCCTGCCTCCTGGGACACCTGTTTCTCTCCAAGAGTTGAGGACAGCCTGCCTGGTTCAGGGTTCTTTGGAGTTCCCAGGCCCTGGGTCTGGGGCAGCTCTTAGAAGATGGCTTAGTCTGACTAAATTGTGTTGCTCTGTGTAAGCAGTGGAGAAGTCATATTTGTAGTGGTAGCAATGCATTATATAGCAAAACTCGTAATAGAAAATTATTTATTTCCTTGAATACTTGCTTGAAATAAATAAAGGATTATAGAAACTGAAATAAATAAAGGATTATAGAAACATAATTTCTATAAGATAAAACTATCAAGTGCACAGCAGCAGCTGAGGAACTGCATTTCTTTTACAGCTTGTCTAAAGTGTCACCTTGCAGGGACCTGAGGGCATGTTAAAGTGAAGAGCTTTAAAACAGCGAAAGCTAATTCTTCTCCAAAAAAGGCAAACAGGAAACTTGTTTAAAGGACAAAGCTTTCAGTGCATAGCAAGTGCTTGTGTTCACATGTGTGCTCAGGTTGCTTTCAGAGTCTGTTTTTCCTGCACTCTTTGCTCTCTCTCCAAAAGACATCTACAAAATCTCATGTATGCACTTAAATGCCAAATGTGTACACAGCATCTCAGTCACTTCAACAGCAAGCAGCAGTTAATTCAAACCATGCATTACAGAGAGCTCATCCTTTCATGATAAATGATGGTATTGATAGATGAGTTATTTTTACACTGAGCATAATTATGTCAAATCTCAGCCCACGAGTGTGCAGCAGAAAGGGTAGCATTTTTCTTTGTTACTAATAAGCTGTGTTTATTTTCCTTCTGCACTATTCACAAGTAATTAAAAGTGACCGAAACCCACATAAACTGCCAATTAAAAACCTTTCATCTTTGTTGTCATGTCATGACACACTAGATATAAAAATTTGTAAAAAACCAAAACAACAAACAAACAAACAAACAAAAAACTTGTCGTAAGACTGCCCCTCTTAGCACCTCATCGTGACAAAAGTTTAAAGCCTTGAGGGAGCAATGACTGTGTTTGCCTATCTGCATGGAATCAGTTCTGTACATTTTTCTTGCCCAGACTGTTCCATATATAAAGCTCCTCCCCTCAATCCCTGATGTCCTGTTTATTTCTCACAGATGTATTTTTCTTGTAGGAAGAAATCAAAGCTGTATACAGAGATACAAAATGACTCTCCCTAATTTGTGTGCCCAATAAATCAAACTTCTCAAAAAGGGAGTAACTTCAGTCTTTAAAACATAAAGATCAAATTGTGCTGTTCCTGTTCCCAAAGTGGCATCAGCAGCTGAATTCAGTGTGCCTACTAACAGAAAGGCATATTAGCTCAGTCAGCAGTTTTCTCAACCAAAACCCAATTAGTTTACAATACAAACATCTGTGTTCAGAAAATACTTTAGTTACTGTAGAACATTTAAACTTCAAAGCCACTCAAAAGCCTGGAAATACAAACCTAAGATGACCACATTGATACCAGCTATTATCCCTTCACTGAAATTTGCCCTGCAACATCTTTCTCCTAAATCTCCATTGTGTTCTCTGCTTGCACTCTGAATGATTTTTCTGTAACAGATTAAAATGTATAACTATAAATGTAATGTATGCTATAACTTTAGTAAGGACTAAAGGCTTCATTCCAGGCATGGTTAGCACATTTCAGAGGAGTATATGGTTTCCACAGATCAATTTATTGGTGCAGGTGTATGACACACTTCGAGTAAAATGGGACAATTCAAATACTCGCTCTGTTTAATTTGGAACAGAGAGCTGAATTTCCAACACCTGCATCTCAAGAGAGTGCCAAAGCCATGGGGTTATTGGATATTTGCAGGAGGGCTACTTTGTGGTTTTGATTTTTTTTAAACTGGGTGTGTTTACCCAGATTTTAAGTGGATTCCAAAGCAAATGGGTTTTATGTGGCCATGAAGCAATTTCCCACACACTTCCACAGCTTAATTTTGCACCCCCAGCCCCTTTCCCCTGCAGACCCCAGAGGTTTCGTGGTGCACTACAGCATGCGACAAGTGTGCCTTGTGAGCCACTGACAAATGCAGCAAGATTTTTGCAAATGTCCCAGTGGGAAGAGCTTCAGCAGGAGCTAGTTATGGGCCACAGAACACTAATACATCAGAAATCATCCTTCATGCATGCTAGTGTTCCTGCAGCTATTTGCCTCTTAGCCATCTTTGAATTTAACTAGCCCAGACTAATGTCTAGCATTTTTCCCAGAAAGGTTTCCTACTTCACTGGAGGTCAGGCCAGGTTCACAATAGGAACTATCCCATAATGGACTCAGTGCTCCACAACAGACACAGAAGTTGGCAGCATCCTTGCTACAGCCAGAGTTTGGGAAGAGACACTTCAAAATAGAAATCTTCAAAATGTCTTGGCCATGACCCTATCAGGGTTTAGAAACCTGATAAGGCTTTGCCATACAGTCCTCCAGACTCCCTCCAAATTCCAGCCTATGGAACCCTTCCTACCACTGTTTCATGTCTTTGCACTTAATATCCCCATCATCTACAGGGCAACACAAGGCCAAACACCTCCACCTGCCAGGATCCTCCTTTGTTTGAACACAATTTTGGAAATCTTGCCTCTAAGTGGCTGGGGGCCGGCTGTGTGGGCTCCATAGAGAGGGAACTGTTCAAAACCCCTGGCCATGCAGTGTGCCTAAACAGGCTCTCTTAGGTTTGCCCAGCTCCATCCTCTTGCAGCTTTTCTGTTTTGCATGAGATAGTTTTTGTCTCTTTTTCACTTAGACACATGACTCCCAAACCTAGTGACTGGGGCACCACCTGGGTCAGGGTTTGGAAACTGGGCTCTTGTTCTTACTCCGAGATAAATTTAGGTATATTATTACCCAGAGCCTACATCTCCACACACTTTTGCAAGTGTGTATGGACACCCTAGCCACCATGTGGCAGTATTATTTTGCTCTCCAAATTGTCACTTATGCCCAGGAAAATGTAACCGTTAAAAAACAAAAGGGATAGACACACAGACACCTCTTTTGGAATGCACAGGAGCTGGGGCTGGGGACACTGTTGTGAGTAGAGCAGCTAAATTCTCCAGAGGCTGAGAAACACGTTGAGCCCAGAGGGCCCACCTGAGCTCCCTGAGCGTGTAACAGTGTGACCATTCTCAGCAGGAGGACACGACGTGTGGTGTGTGGGTCTGTTCATCCAGCACAGGCCAAGCCAGGTAAAGCATGTCCAGAAGCACACGTTCAGGCATGCAAGGAACTCACTGGATACAAACGTGGGTGTTGAGGTATGTAGGTACCTCTGCGGTGAAGAGGAGGCAAGCAAGATTTCTTAGTATCTAAGTTTCAGACTTAGCATGTGAAGTGACTTGTCTACTAGGCATCCAGGTTCCTCCTTGGGATTAAGTCCTTGAAGATGATCTAACAGAACATATCTGCTTCTCACCTCAGAGTGCTGCTGAATGAAAGACTCAGAGGGTGCCTGCTATTCTATGTGCTTTTCAAACACCCAGCTCTAATTGCCCTTCTGTGATTAAGGAAAAGTGTTTCACCTACATTTACAAAAAGGCATGAAAACTCCAGATGAAAAATATTGCAGAGTTAAGCAGAATTGTTTATGAATTTGTATCTGTTCTGCAAAAGTGGACATGCCTATGAAGCTAAGCAAAGGTCTGTGTGCACCCATTGTTAAATTAATCCATCTAGAATTAGTAGTGGTAGGGAAAATACCACAGAGAGCAGCTTCTGCATGTATTTCTGGGAAACTTGAGCTGTTAGCACTGTCTTTGCACTTGGCTTTGCAAGGGGAATAGTAGATGTCTTTCACTTATTTTGGTTAAACTCATACAGTTTCAGCAACTTATGCAGCAATTGCACATTTTCTTTAAGTTTTAGTCCATCTCTGACATAGGCACAGGCAACAGCAGATAAAAGTACATCAAATGTTTGTTAAAATAAATAGCAAAAACACCCATGACATCAGGACTGATGACTCAAATCTTTATGCCAAACTGTTTTAAAAGGCAAGAACAGAAAGTTCTGAAGAAACATAACAAATCCAGACACCATGCTTTCCTTTCATTTTCTTTCCTCTGTGTTTTAGAGTTCCAGAAGGCATGCATACAGAGATTTTTTTTTTTACTTTAGCTGCTAAACGCATGTATCATTTCACTGCTTTTGCCTTATTTTTGTCACATACATTTTAAGAAATAATTTTATGATGTTTCTTATGAGCATCTCTAAAATTCTCCAGGGAAGCTTGCATATTTAGCAAGATCTTACTGAATTAATAAGCCAGAGCACTTTGGTAAAGGCATTAAAATAATGCCAAAGCTGTGCTGTGGATATTGAGTTCCACTACAGTGTTGAAAACAAGCACTCCCTTCCAAAGCAGCCAGTGGCTCTACCAGCTGTAAGCCCATCACTTCACAGCGGCAGACTCAGGCAGTGATGCCATACAAAGCCTTTTGAGCCGCTACAAACCACAACAAGTTCAAAACCTGACTCATGTCTAGAACTTCGACTCCCTCTCTGTTGCTGGCTTAGTCACTGCCAGCAGCCCTGCATGCATCTGCTAATCCTGCGGTATCCTCAGCACCGTTCCCTCCTGTGGGAAAGCCCTGGTTAGTCAGACTCGCAGCAAGGCACGGTATTGTTAGATTTCTCTTACCATTGTGCTGCTTTGTTCTTCTTGTATTCTCATCTTAATGACGGTGCGAGCTGTTGGCCTTCCACACGTTCTTTGTGCCTATGTAAATTCAGCGTTTGATGCAGAAGAGGCGGAGACAATTTCTAAGTCAAGGGGCAGGTGTGAGTGAAAGGAGCAACCTAACAGCCAAAGTATTTGAAAAAGAAACCTTTAATGTCTCGTCAGCTCAGCACTAAAAAAAAAAAAAAAGCCTTCATAACTTGCCTCAAAAACTGGAAAAACAGGGTGTCTAGCTATAATTTAAGACATTAATAACAAGAAGATATTGCAGTTCCCTGACACATTTTGACTTTTGCACAGTGAAATGCTATCTTAAAACTAGGTCTGATGATTAAAATTTGAAACACTGTGACAAAGAAATTACAGACAGGTTTAGCCCAGGCTAGATTTTAGAATATACCTGAATAAATGGTTCTTTCCCTTTCTTAAACAGACATTCTAACAAGGACATTTGCAATGTAACAACTTTACAGGACTGACCATGGTCTTTAAATGTATTTATTAGCTACTATGAGCACCCCTGAAACTGCAGCCTTGGGATGTGACACCCCAATTAACAAAGTAAGTTTCAGCAAAAAGTATTTTTTACCTTCAAAAGAATGAGTATGCACTTTCTCAGTCTGGAAGTCTCCTTTCCAGCACAGAAAACACAGCAAAGCAAGAACGAAAACATCCTGTCATATGGGAATGAAGGACAATACAAGCCATCTAAATCTCCACAATTTATTTTTATATCTAAAAAAGGCTTTCAGGCCTGGAGTTAAAGCCCGAGAACATGAGTACCTTACTTTTGTGCAACAGTGTGACTATTTGAAGTTGTGTGGGTGCTTATAAGCTCCAGCATTGTAAGTTACGATTTACAGAAAACAGGCATATGCAGCTTCCTTACCACAAGCATCTTTACAATCATCATGGAAATCTCAACAAGAAACCAAAAGTCAAATTTCTTATTGGATTTATTCCTTCTACTGAAATAATCATTTTTTCCCATGGCTGACTCATCTAGAAGATTTTTATGAAGTTAGTAGCAAATGCAAGCATCCTGCTCTTTACACCTTCAAAGCTATCACATAAAGATAACAGTGTTTTCTTTTAATCTTTTTTTTCATTACTGAATATTATGCTTACAACAATCCTGCTTTGCTACAGATGGTTTCCTGTTGTTTCTGCCAAATGTGAAATAGCTATAAAACTTGAAAAGGTTCTGATGCTGTCACTGCTTGAAAAATTACATCTACAAGGCAAAATTAAATATGAGCCTTAGCCTTTAATTTCTTTAATCTTACTTAGTAAGTGAACCCTTTTACTCCCACCCCCAAGTCAAAGCTTCCGATAACATGACCTGAAGGGAAAAACACAGCTATGCATTTTAGTCAGGTATAAAGCCTTCATTAACAAAAACAAAAAAAGAGGAAGGGGAAGTAGGTAATTCTCATGTCCAGATCAACCAAACAGCCACCAACTCCAGCTGACAAGAGCAGTGCCTTTGGCTCTTTTTCATAAAATATGTAAAGCCATTTCTGTTAGAAGACAGTGAAGTTCCTGTTTTCAGTGCTATAATAAGGAAATCTGTCACCTTAGCAGACAAATTACTAGAAAATGGCTTGTGTAATCTCAAGGGGACAGAACCTTTGCTCCTTGCGTGGGCAAACCTCAGTGAACTCAGTGACAGCTTTATTTGAACACAAAAAGAGGATTAAGAAACACTTCAAAGAAAAACTGGATTTTATACATACGAGAAAGAAAATTCTTGATGCTCTGATGCTCTCCATAGGCATAGATTCAGTATTAAATGGGAAAGGGGCTAGGAAAAAGGTATTTTACCAACAAACTAACTTACTAAGGCACATAACTTACGAGTGAAGCATCAGTGAACAAATGAGCTTCACAGCTCTCTCAAATTTCTGTCAGTATTTGACTGGCACCACATCAACAGACTAATTTTCTAGGAAAAAAAAAAAAAAAAAAAATCAGGGAGCATTTAACCACATCCTTCTACCAACAAGGTAGGACTGTTCTCACTGCCATGGATCTGCCTCTACAGGCACTGGGAATAGAGGCAAAGAGAGTAAATATGAGAAATTGCTCTGTCATTTTGAGTACATTTGTCTTCTGCAAAGGTCTGATATCTTAGAGCTCTCCAGGACAAGAAATAAGTGTTCTGTGTTACACTGGAGATTTGGCAAGCACCCATTTCTGCAAGAAAAAGGGCATTTAATTGTAATCTTACCCAACCAAGACATTAGACCTCAACTTTCCAGCTGTCAGACCCCTACTACTCATTCTAGGGTTTGGATCTGATACTCATTTGCTACAAGAGGAGTTTCACTCTTGGTTGGAAAGAGAAGAAGAGAAGTTAGTGGGATTTTAGTGGTTTGTGGTGGGTTTTTTTTTTTTTTTTTTTTTTTTAACCTGTGCTGCCTTTCCCTGCTGTGGAGGGAGGCTGCACTTTAAAGGTGGAGGTAGAGGTGATATTGTGGGCAGGAGCGAGTGGAAAAAATGTACACTCATCAAGCTGCAACCAGATGTCTCATCTACATGTGGACATGTCTCTCTCATGTGCTATACCCCCAAGGGCACCACTCACTGCCTCCTCAAAGTTGCTCCTGGTGTTTCCCCATGCATAGATATTTGCAGCAGAGATACCCATTTGTTTGTTTAGTCTGACTTCTACCAAAGCTAAATTAGAAACAGCTTTATGCAAGCTCTCGGAGACCTGCACCATACTGGGTGCACTCCTGTAGTTCAGCCCAGCTGTGGCTCCTGGTTCATTGTGAAGATCTCCAGGTCTGGGAGAGCAGTAGTGCAGGGCACCTGTGAGGCTGACATGCTGGACCAGCTACTTTCTCTGAGACCCTGCATGGTGCCTGATTTTGATGTCTGTGAAAACCACTGATTGATCACTTGGGCCAGGAAAGCATTCACAGACAAACACCCTTTATTTCTCTTTTGCAGTGTAGCCTGTGTACATGGGGATCTTGGAAGAAAACCAGAAATTGACAGGCTGGTTGGATATCTGCTGACATGACTGGAGAGTCTCCTGTTGGCTTTACTGGGAGGTATATTGAGTCCCTTTATATTCATTTTATCAGGTTGGGTTGGGTTTGGTTTTTTTTTTTTTTTTTTGGGTTTTTGGGTTTTTTGACCAATTTTATCATTTGGTCACCAGCTGAATTATTTGCACCTCTCACATCCAATTAAATACCACAAAGTGCTAGTACTGGATTTTTCTCACAACTGGTTAGAAACCATGATAGAAAACATAACCCTGCCACATCAGAGATGTTCTCCATATACCATACAATGTTTGCATCTAGGTTTCCTTGTTGCTAGCCAGTGCCATCTGTTATCTGTTTTGGTCTGCTTATAAGAACTGGCAATTTTTGAAAAATGAGAGCAAGACAAGAACAATGTTTTTTTTTTTCCTTTGTATTTTATGTCCCAAAGAAACCAACTGGATCTACACATGCACAGAAAATATATCCCTCCAACTGGCAATATATTAGGGCGTGCTTTTTCAGTATGGAAAATTTAAAGAGACAAGACTCATCACAGGGAAGTATTTCAATTTAATGAAATAAATCTGTGCCCCACAATGCCTGGATACTCGGTTTTACTTTTGTCTCTCTTGGAGGGTGTTGACATCCAAACTTGGTGATGGAATAAATGGTGACAGCTGAGATAGTTACTGCCCTCAGCTGTGTGCTCTGTCCCTCTCTTGGAAATTATTACCCTCCTGCAGCTGGCAAAACTGGATGCTTCGTGAAACCAGCTTCAGACTGCCAGACTTCACGCCAGCCTCGGCTTACGCGCATCCGCCAGCCCATAAACTCCCGTGGCTTGGAGGTGAGCCCACGAGCCATTGAGCTATGCCTGCTGTGCAGGTGGTAAACACTCAGAAAGAAAGGGGGTGGCCAGTTGAAGGTGCTGCTGCTTTGCTTGCCCCCCTGTCATGTACCACTGTATGGGTGGCAGCCCACAGATCATTCTTTCCTATTTTTGTAAATACAAATACGTCTAACTCAGGGGACACGTTGTCACCAACTACCCACCAAGAGAGGAAATGGCAAAATCCCAAGTGACAAAAAGAGAACGTCCTAAGGCTTTTTGTTTCTTGCGGATTCCAGTAGGAAGACAAATGTTACTTAAGGATGGTAATTTCAAGTTTTGCTTTGTTATAAGAGGTAAACTGAAGTCCTTCATGTTTGAGGATGCTGTCTGTTTCATAGCTCCAAACTAAAGCAGGCTATAAACCAGCACCAGGTAATTTAACAGACTGCCTATTTTAGCCTTTGATATCATCTGTTCCTCATATTTTTGCAGTCCTAGTGTTTCTCTTCCAAGATGTGTGATATAGATGTACAGGGTCTTTTAGTCTTCTTTTCAGTGACAGAAGCCAAGTTCTAGAAAGCCTCAATTTATCAGCTATTACTGTACAGATCTTTTCCCCTCCCTGATCCTTCTCCCAGAAAATGGAGTGTGTATAGAGTTCCAAAAGAAAAATGGAGCATATCCTAAAAATGCGTCCTTCTAGCCTGGATAATTACAAATATCTAATCCTGAACTAATAATATGATTCTTGCTTCAAATGAAATGTAAAATTCTGATACTCAATCTGCAAATAATTGTATGCTGCTTAACTGGCACTTCAGTAGTTTTTGTTTGTGATATATCCAAAGGATGGATGCACGGTCAGAATTAAAACACTCTCATTATTGGTCCATATGTTTTTGCTTTGGTCCCCAGCCTGTTCCATTGCTGTACAGAGGATAAAGCCTAGTCTTCATATGCAACACAACCTCCACGGGAGATAGGGAAAAGGGTGAATCTTTCCTGGGTTCCTTCTTACCAAAGAGCTGGCTTGAACTTGGATGCAGCTAAGTTTTGCAGCACCATATCCTTCCTGGCTGTGAAGCCCAGAGAACCCAAGGCTCATTAACATGATCTTCAGGGGATGTGCATTCATCAGCACTTGCACAGCAGAGACAAAGCAAGAAATTGGAACTCATGTATCTTTGTATGCCAGGCTGCAGTAGGGAGCAAGTATCTCACTGACTATTGGTTGGGAAGAGCTGGATGCTGAAGAGTAGCAACTAGATTGATCTTAGACTTTAAGATCAAAAGGGTCTCAGGTCCGTCAACATTCAGGATGCTGCAAGTATAGTCAAACTAAGTTTTCTGAACTCTTGCTTTTTCTCCCCAATTCACCCATAGCCATTGACTGTATCAAAGTAACATTCTCAGAACACAATATACTGTGCACATTTTTATTATCAGAGCAGGACCCTAGATAGTTAGGTCATGCTCCTAGCTTCCTATGCACCACAAGTGAAGCAAGGATCAGCTGAGATAGCATCAACTGCTGGAAATGTTCCTTGTAGGACAGGGAATGGGACAACGTCAATCTCCTCAAAAAGCCTGTCTGCTATGAAGCTTACACAGCTCTGGCAGTCCCTTCTGCCACATAAACTCTTAGCAGCCATCTCCTCCCAAAAAGCAAACAGGAAGAATTTAAGGCACCAAATAAAAAAAAAAAAAAATCTCAGCTCTGCAGGACAGAGTCTGAAAAAGAATGCCAGAAACTCTATGAAATCCACCAGAGACTTAGCTATTGATTTTGCACTGCAGATGGTCAGACATTATGGTAATGTGGCAATGTAAAACCTGTTGCTAGATTCATGGTGGGTGATTCAGTTCAAGCATTGTGGCTTAACTTCACAGAATGACACTTGTGACATTTCAAAACTAGCACTCGTTTGCGTCAGATCAGGAGGATGTGGCCCTGACTCCAGCTCCACAGAGAGTTGAAAATCCACTGGCAAAGCTTTAACTTCTTCATAAGACAATAGCAGATAATGCTTTTTAAGTAGTTTTTGTTTATCTTTTATTCTTTTGTTTCTAATGGACTCCTTCTGAATTTGAAAATAACATCCTCTCTACTTTTGTTCTGATTTCCCCAGTGGAAAGAAACTGAAGAAGCTGATCTACGTCAAGTCAGAAGAAATGAGTGCAAAGTTAATATGATTCAGGAAACAGTGTTTGATCACTGAATGTTGCCAAAGAGCCAGCAAGAGCTGGGCAGACCACCCTTGTGGGAGTTCTGCCATTGACTGCATGGGCCCAGAATCTCATCCATTTGTAGTAGAATTGGATGAGTGATAAGTCAAACAAAGGAACAGCAAGTTACTTGGCGTCCAAATAATATTTGTATGTTCTAGTCTTTGCAGTATGAAGGTTCTTAGTTTTCTGGGACAAGTCTAGTCAAACACTTTGTCCATAAAGTAACCATCAGCAGAGGTCAGTTATACTTGCCAAGGTGGACGGTCTTACATATTCCATCCTTGTTCAGTAATACCTAATTCTTTACAGGAGTTACCTTCTTGGAATATACATGGCAAGAAAGTGTCTCTGTTTTTGTAAATATCTCCCTGACCTATTGACACACCAGCCAGAACTTTTCTGTTAGGAAAGAAGGGTTTTCTGCAAGAAGAGCTGCTGCTTCAGGACCTGTTGAGTAAAAAGGGGTACCTGTTACCTTCTATTGCATCATAAAATATATACTGGGTCTGGAGGGTCAGAAGGGCACCAGAAGGCAGTGAAGGCCTGGTTTCAGAGTAATTGGAGGGAGAATGAGATACATTTTACTGGAGTGAATGGAAAGGCTGATCTACACTCAGCTTTACACCAATGACTCATGTAGGGTGGGGCCATGCTGGCACATCTCTGCTTATTCTGCTATAGGCAGTAGCTCACATTGCAATTTATCTACCTTTTAGCTGAAAAGAGAAGGAGCATAGATATGATCTGAGACCCAGTTCCATCCTAGCATGGTTAAAGGAAACAACTCTGTTGAGGATATTAGAGGGGAATTCCTCCATTGATGACAACATGAGAAAAACATTATCTTAATATTAATCTAATCTTCAAAAGCTTATGCTGCTATTTCTCAAAAACTGAGACTTGGATCATTTATCTAACACAGCTATATGGGTTCAGTTAGAAACTTAAACTCTGTTAAAATATTTCAGTCCTCCAAAAAATGCCACCTTAACACATAAAGTTTAATTTTCAGAGGAATTCTTAACAACCCTATGGTAAAAATGCATTCAGTTCAACATTTTCAGTGAGATGACTTCCATGGCACACAGTTTAGTACGATGCCTTCAAAATTACCATCTCACAATCCTATGGGAAAAATTAAAACATCACATGTTTTGCATCTAGCTGCAATAGAGAAAAATCGGTCTATTTATGCCAGTGGTTTTCTGCAAAAGCTATCTATGTACTAAAAAAAAAAGTCTGCTGGCTTTTTCTGGGTACATTCTCATCTGAGCTCTTTCTTGTGGTCAGACTACATTATTGCAAACAGAACACAGCTACACTGTGCCCTACCAACCAAAAGAACTGGTCTAAGGTCTAGTAACAGTTTCACCATTGTCAATGATTTCCAGTGAAAATGGGTTCACAGGAGGTTACCTGAAGATGGAATTGCTCCCACTGAATGGTGTGGAGCCAAACTTGCTGCTGCTGAATATATTTCCTTTATTTGACAGTTCTTGTCTTTTTTAATTTCTCAATTCTTGTCAGTATTGGTCTTCAATAGAGGATAGTCAAACTTACTTTCTTTTCACTTTGTACAACTTAGACATTTCTGAGAGAGTAGAACAAAGAACTGAGAAATTCTGATAATAGTCAAGGGGTTTGATCCTATTTTGCACAGTCACATAAATTTCCTTTTAAAATTTGTGATCTCCCACATTTTTCCCATAGAGCTGCCAGAGATTTCCACCACTTGCCCAAAGCATTTCCAGACCTATCATTCGAAACTGTAGCATACAACATCAATCCCACCTCTGCTATAGAGGAAGAGGCAACATGGCCATTGGCCTTGTCAAACCAAAAGTGTGAAAAATTTCCTTGTAGTTTGAGGCATGTAGAGAGGTGTCGGGTGGTACCCCAAGAGGTGGTGGTCATTAAGCTCCTTGGCATTGTTGTACTATTGATGAGGATCTCACCCTCTGGGGGACAGATCCGATGTGCCACTCACTGCCCTTTCATATAATATCTAAAGCTTCATGAGTTGTGAAAATGAAAACACCTTTTCTCAGGCATACCACTGTCTAGCTGCCCTTTTTCTAATACACAGTATCAGGGCTGTAGCCGTGGCAGCAGCAGCAGCTAAAACCACCCAGATCAGTACAAATGACAATCTTTCCTAGCTGTGCAAGGTTCACAGAGGCCACCTCACCATTGAAGCAGGTTCTGCAGTCCCAGATGAGCTCTCTGCTCCCCCAGGCACAGCTGGACATTTCAAACCTACTTTGGCACCACATATGGCTACAGAATCCTGTGCTTGGAGCAGGTGGGCAATACCACTCTGCCCAGGTACTTCTCAGTGTGGGCAGCAGGCTGCTTTCCTCTCTGGACCTCAGTCTCACAGTACCCTTTTACAGAGAGTTTGTGGAAGCAGTGAAAATAAAAATCAGCATGCTATGAACATGTATGCACATGTGTATGCAGTCAGCCACAACACTACCAATACTGTGATACTTTACAGCGGTGGTTGGGATTTCAAAAGTATAGTAGCAGTGTAAAAAGTACAGGCAAATTAGTTTGCAATGTTAATGCAAAACCCAAAAGAGCAGTTCCACTATCCTCTGGAGAAATTTATACTTCTGTTGAAATAAAAAACCTACTGGATGCTCTAGAGTTTAGAAACCAGACAGAACATCAGTATTTCTAATAATAAAGAAGTCTACCACACGTTCTGTGTGAAGAAACTTTAACTTCTAACCAAAGGTACTACCAGGAACTGTAGCTGCTTTCTAGCATCCACAGAAAAAAACAGTTCTTTAGTCCTGTGCTAGAAGCAGAGAAACTCACTGGATAGTAGACCTCTTTCAAACGAAGCCTAAAACCCAACACGATTTCCAGCCACAGCCCTCAGTGACATCCCCGTGACAGAGCGAATCCCGTACCAGACGCACGCTGGCTCTGGGGAGAGGCAGCCGACGTACTCGACGGGAGCCTATCTTGCACAGAAACGGGAACCTACCTTGCACGGACGGGCTCACGGCCTCCGAAGCCCGGAGAAGGGCTGCTCCGGCGGGCGCAGAGAGCGGGGTGCCCGGAGCTGCTCCGGCGGGCGCAGAGAGCGGGGTGCCCGGAGCTGCTCCGGCGGGCGCAGAGAGCGGGGTGCCGCTCGCTCGGGCTCTCACGGGTGCCAGCGCGCGTCCCCTCCGCTCGCAGAGATTGTCATGAGTGTCCCCAGCTGGGTCCCAGTGAGCCCGAACACCTCGGAGCCGTCAGTCCACGGTCCCGCGGTCCCCTCGCAACTTCTTCTTCCCCTCGCTCTCTGCTGAGAAGTTCGGCGGAGCCGCGGGTGCCGGAGCGGGCTCCAGTCTCCGCGGAAACTCTCCTGCCCCACCTAGAGGAGCCCCGCAGGATGAGGAGGAGTCCTGCGTCCATGCCCGCTACCGCCGAGCTCGCATTTGGCTGGTGAACGGAAGGTTTTACCTGGTTTGGCTGAGAGAAGGGGAGCCAGAGCCTGGGGTGCGGAGCAGGGGAATGCTTCTGGGGAACTCCTGAGAGCAGAAGTGAGGGGGAAGTTTGATGGCTGAACTGGTTCAATTTGTTGCTATGTGAATGGTGCTATGGCAAAACCAAAGTATCCTGCAGAAATACCTGATTTTCAGATAATTTGGGGTGGCTCCTCTGAGGTCCGCTTCAGTTACCTATTTTTCAGTTGCAGTTTTGGAAACTCCCTGGACTTCCCACAGGACTCTTACCAGGGAAGGACAGCATGAGAGATATCAAGAATCACTGATTCCCCAGGAGCACACACAGCTCCCTTCTGCTTCTAAAAAATTCTAAAGAACAACTTAGATGTTTTTCAAATTGAAAATGTCATAGCTAGCTTTCTAGACTATTGATTCTTTTGTTCTCAAGCAAAATTGAAATATTCTTATACAGTTGTATAAAAGCTGCAAATTCTGGTTGTCGCTCTGTGCAAGGGAATTGCCAGTATTTCTGCAGTGTTCCATAAAATCAGAAAATGTGAAATAACCTACTCAGATTACATTATTTATCACCAAAGGGAAGTAAATGAAATTAAAAACACCCAGCCCACCTGCAAATGGCTTGAGAGCAGTTAGAGCACTTAACTCAGAGGTCATAAAGAAGAAACATATCAATACTACACCTCCTTTTTTGAGCATCTAGTATGTAGTATGAAAAACTGACAGTGCTTGATCAGTGGAAAATATTTTCCAAATGAGACCTTTCAGCCTTGCTGGAAACGAGATTCTTAAGTGTGTATTCTGGTGTGTGTTGTTCTTGCCATTCCGCAGCTGACCTTACAGTCACCATCCCATTGGGCAAAGGCATGCATTGAAAGCAGGGGTGCTTTGGTTCTTATCTAACACCCACCAAACTCAGTAGTATGAATCAACATTAAAATATAATTGGGTATTTTTTAATTTTATTAGGAAACATATTCAATACAACGGTTTCAGTTGTCAAAAGCTGACCCTGGACTACACAGCAAGTTGCTTCCTTCTTACCTGCAGAGAAGAAAAGATTACAGCTGGTACTACTACAACACACGAAACATGGCTAAGCTTGCCTGACCTTCCACAGAGACTGCTTCTCTTAGCAGCAGGTGAATTGCTCCTGAACCTGCTTCCTTTCTGAAACAATGTTATAAGAAAGAGAAGGACAATGGTGACACTACCAGGACAGGTTCCTTGGAAATGATGGAATAAACCAAGAAAGAGGTTGCTTCCCTATGGCCCACAGGGTGCATCTATTCCTGAGAAGAATCAAAGGCAACAGGATCATGAAAGACAGAAAATAGTGTGGAGCAGAGGGCAGAGGGAGAACAATAGTTGTTTATCCCCATTGCCTGTGGAAGCAAGGCTTATACAATGTTTGTGTTCCTTCCTAATAGCATTTGAATCTACTGGCTAATAAAAATACATTCTCAGAAGCCTCTAACGATAAGCAGCTGGCTAAAGACACTCATCCCCAATTTATTGCCCAGATTTGGAGAAAGCACACTGTGAACACACCTTATGAGAAAGCAACAAATCCATGCAGAGAGAGACCTCACACATTCTCCAGCCACCCAAAAAGCATACATCTTCTTAGACCACACAAGTCAGTTAACCCACAGAACACAAATCTGTAGGAAATCAGGATTCATTAGTTCCAGTACTTCTAGAGCAAGATGTTTTTTTGAGGATGGTTTATCATCATGGGTCTGAGAGGCACTGGAGAATTTTATGTTTTCTATCTTTGGGCCAAATTAGGTTAATTTTCATTCTTCTTTTTCTCCCAATCTTCAGGGCAGCTAGGCGGTGCCAAGAGAAAAATCACAATGCAATATGGGTGCCCAAGGTCCTGACTCTGAGTGAACTCCTCATGGTTTGTGTACTAAGTTCACATCCTGTCAGGGCTGACATCTGGCCCAGAGAAGTTGCTCTGCAAAGATGCTGTGTGAAAAAGAGAAACTCATAGTCTGCTGATCCAGCCACAGTGGAAAAGTAAATATGAAAGAAGAAGAGCTACCTTTGTCAAAGAGCTACCAAAATGACAGTGTGTTTTTTAAGCTGCCACGTTGATTCTTGGAATCAGGTAACAGGCTGAAAGGACTGTTAGCTATCCCTTTCAGCCCCTATGACAACCATATGTCTACTCACCCTCTCTGACGTGAAATTCCTGCACTGAGCACCCAGCTGGAATGAGGGGGCATGCAGGCATTAGTGACAAAATAATTATAAGCAGCCACAAGAAATGAAAGGAGGGATGAGCCTTGATGAGCCCATGAAATCTGGACTTGTGAGGCTTCTTACTGCTTACCTTTTCTATCAGAATGGAGGTCTATATGACACATGAATATCAGTTGTCACACAGTCATACTTCCACCCTACTACCTTTGGTCCCACCAGAGGCAGCCCAAGGGTGGAGCATGTCACTGAAATATTTCTTAAGTTTGTCCACAGGGCCTCTGTCTTCCCTCAAGTCATGGGAGAGGTAGAATGACATGAGAAGTGCTTGTACAACATGCCTAAGACAGACAGTGGTTTTGCCTGGTGTGTGTTCTTGCTGCTATCATCATCTAAGTAAAGCTGATGGGACTCTCTCTTTTTTCGTTTTCTGCCTCCCTTTTCTGCAGGGGTTGGTATCCCCCTGCCCCACCATGGCACAAGACTGGCATCCAGAGGTGGTACATGAGGAGAAGGAGAGAGGATTATAGCCCTTGGAAATACTTTCTCCTTTTGTGGCAGAAAATTGTCAGGTTTATAACTAAAGTTGAACTGTCTAAAGACCTCCATTGTCTCTCAGAAGAAGTGATGTTCATTTTATTGCAACACTAAGAGCTGAGAAAGACACTGTAAGAAGGAAAACAAAATAATTGAGCAGAATCTCCTAGGAATGAAAAGCCAACACTTCTGGAAGTGTGCTTGATAAAGGGCCCCTTTCCCAGAGTTTACATTTATTTCCAAAAATGCAAAATTACAAAATTACAAGTACACACCTGCAAAGGGCTCCCATTAGCATCCCATCTACTTCAAAAGCTGGACTCACCTGGATTAGACTACACATGAGCATACTCATCCAGGGCTTCTAACCTTGCTCTTTTCCTTTATAACCCACTGAGTTGCCTCAGTCAGATTTATTGCAACACCTACCACTAACCTCAGCCTTTCTCCCTCAACACTTCCTATGCCCTTCACTGGTTTTATCTGTCCAAGAACCACAGAACTGCTTTCAGATGCCACACTTTTTAGGCCAGAGGAAACACACATGGGTGCTGGTTTATGTAGAGACCAGACGGATAAAGGTCTCTTACAGCCAGAAAAGTTTGGGTTTATTTCAAATGGTATCTTTCAGCAATTCTTCAGGTTTAACTGACTCACTTCTCTAGCTGACTCATTACAAGCCCCCAGCCTCACAGATATCTGAGAATTGAAACTGCTTACCAAGTCACAAAACCCTACATAGCATTTGGAGAACTTCTTCCAAATCTTCACATAGACTGTTTCAGGTTAGCCCATTTAAATACACTTCTGATTTTCAGAATTATGTCTTTCACAAGAACCTAGCTCCTAGTTTGCAAGAACCTAGTTCTGAAAATTGCAAAGCAATTAGCTTAGCTCAAACACCCAAAGTAACCATGCCCTTGAGTTTGCAATAAGTATTTCAAATAATTAACAACATATTTCTGTGCCTTCTAGAACACACATAATTAACAAATATATTAATCATGATTCCTTTCCTAAAAGGAAGAATTCATGCCAACTAGTGCATAAGTAGTTAAAACAAAACCAAATGAAAATACCCTTTCAGTTGCTGCTGAAAAAGAACACCTTATTTGTTACATTTTATTCTCTTCCCAGTCTTTCAAAAACTCAGGCAGGCTTTGGAGAACACAGGAAGATGGATCCAAGCACAAACCTTTCTCAAATATCTGAAAAGTCAAGAGAAGAGAGGAAGCTAGGAAAGAGTTAAACTTAAGGGCCAGGAACAAATGGAATACAGGAGGCTTGAGATACACCAGTATCGAAACTATGCTTGAGAGGCCTCTTCATGCATCACAAATATCTCCTGGAATTTTGCAATTGATTTAATAAAAACCCTGGATGCTAGGACAGTCAGTAGCTCAAACTCTTGCTCTAGACTTTGGATATAGCATTTTAAACCAGTGATCAGTGGATATTTACTGTGTTACACTATATTTGAATCGGCATTTGTACCTTCATTCTCTGCAGCTTTTTATTCATATGTATTGCTTTGCATCGTAATTTTTCACTTTTGCATATATGCTGACCTTCTCTCTTCATTGACATTTCTGTACTTTCTGTTGCAAAATCAGTTTCTTTACCAATGTCTTTCCATATAGTTTCACTTAGTTTTATTTCTTGATGTATATTCTCCAAATAAGACATTTGTCAAACTGCTGGGGTTTTTTTCTTACCCTATTCTTATTTCTAAAACTAGGTCACATTTTGTGAGGTTTCATTATTTAGGGAGAAGAGAGAACTATGGATATTAAAGAACATTAATTTCTGATGCTTCTGGATTTGTCATTTGTAATTCCAAAATTTTGCAGTACTATATTTCTTCCATCTTCAATGTTCTTGTCTATCTTATTTCAGATTTTCTCTGCTAAAATCATCCTACATTGAAGATACCAATATCAGAAAGTTTCTTTATAACCCTAAACTTTAGGGGAGCCTTTAACATATGTGTATATTCAATGTAAATTACACATACTTACACACATGTTAACATTCTGTTCCAAGCTGACCTTATATTTTTGCTGTCTTTTGAAAAGAGTCTAATTTTATCCGTGTCTCTCTTTCATATTAAATTGTCAGAGGCAATAACAGTACTGGAAAGTCAGACTATGAGTTTCTCAGTCACAGAAAGGGAGAAATTTTGCCTATGCTAATATTTACCAACAGCTTCCATTAGGACACTTCATCATAACACAGATTTTAACTTAAGGATTTAAATTTTGGAGAAAGTAAAATTTGTAGTTTGCTTTTTGCTACTATACACACTGATCTGAGAGAGTTACACACCTCTGAATATTTCTATTTGCATTTTTACAATGAAAAGTGAATTATTAAATTATCCAAACTTTCTTCTTATAGTGACCATGCTCCAACACTGTAGAAATTGGACCAACTTTTCCCCCTGAAATTATTTCTTGTTAATGTTATTGACATTGTAGTGCCAGTCTACAAAGAAGAGAAATCTCCTGTGCTTTTAAGAACTCATCCCTGTGTACAGGAAAAATGCAAGAGCTGGGAAGAAATAGAAGGTGGGAGAAGGGAGGAGACAAAAGGGAAAAAAGGGAGACAAAGGAAAGGAAGAGAGGAAAACATAGGGCAATGGTTAAGTTTGAGGGAATAAAGAAGAGAATAGGGCAATCACAGACTAGAAGGATGGAAATATTAGCGTAAAAGGAGAAGAAAGTTATGAAGATTAACAAGAACAAGATGAGGGCAGACTTACAGAGGAAGAGAGGGAGAACACTGGGAATGAGCAAGGGTAAGTATAATTTTAAAGGTTAGTTTTAAGGTTTCAGTGTTTTGGGTTTTTTCATTTTTTTTTTTCTTTTGACATCTGAAATTAAAATTTGCAAGCTTCTTGTGTCCTATATATATATACATATATATATCCATGGCTGGACAGCCACATACCCACAAGTATGACTGTAAAGGGAAGAGGGTACTCAGTAGAAGACCAGAACTAACATGGCAAAGCCAGAATTCACAATCCACAGTGTGCCCACACTGGGTTGTCTCTGCAATTTCAGTCCCCAGATGTGCACCTGCCCCTGTCAATGTACATTGAACAGGAACCACTTAGAACAGTCCTTCTCTTCTTCCTTATGCAAAGTGCAAGCAGGAACATTGTTAATGACACAATAGCAAACCCCGCCACATATATTTTAACTTTCTTATGGAAGTTGCCAAGTACTATGGATGTCTCTTGTAAAACACTCAGTATTCCAGAGCTTTATGAGAAATATTGATTGTATCAATCTGTAAAACTTCTCTCTAAAACAGGTGGTGTTAACCTGATGTAATAGAAAAGGGAGGAAGCCATAGGAGTAATGATAACCAAATATGCCCAATAATTTCAGATGTTTGATTTCACATGCCTCAGGACTGCTATGTCAGGCTGTATCACAATATAGAGCACTTGATATATTCTGGAGGGTGTTTGCAGTGGTTTCAGTGGCAGTAAGAAATTGAATCACTTTGTCAGGCCTGTATTGTGCATCTCTTGGGGAGCAGGGTAATAAGACAGGGAGCCTTGGAGTTTCCAGAGCAGCATTGGCTGCCTGAAGTGCTCAAATGTTCCTTCTTCTCCTTCATCTCTTTGCCTTTATTTTTGTTTAGATGTTGCAGCAAAGGAAGCAACATCTCGTAAAAAGCACAGCACAGCACAGCACAACACTTTAACCAAACAAAATATGGTATGTCATGGTTTGATATTGGCCAAATGCCAGCCACTGATGAAAATCATTTGCTTGCTTTCTTCTGCTGTAGTTGGGCAGAGGAGAGGAAAAGAATTATGAAGGCCTCATGAGTTAAGGACTGGGAGAAAAACCCTCCAAGGGCAAAACAGGTTCAAATTGAAACAGTCAGAGGAGGATAATGAGAAGTTAAAAAAACCTTTAAAACATCTTTTTTCACCCAGCCCCTTCCTCCTTTCCACTGAGCGCAGGGACACAAGGCATGCAGGTTTTGGTCAGTTCATCACTCAGGGAGAGGAGTCTTTCCTCTGCTGTGCTGTGGAGTCCCTCCCATGGGCAAATAGTCTTCCCAAAACTGTTGTGGCACAGGTCACTCATCCGTGGGGTGCAGTCTGCTAAGAATAGGCTGCTCTAGTTTGGAAGCAAGGCTTCTCTATCTCTATCTCTGGAAGCAGGAGATCTCTCTCTTTATTCAGGTCTCCCACTAGATCACAGCTTTCTCTAGCATCCTCCTCCAGTGTGAGCGCTTTTCACAAGGGCTGCAAGTGGATCTCTGCATCCCCTGTGGAGTTTCTGCATTACAGGGGTTAGTTTGTTTCACCATAGCCCTCATCACAGCCTGCAGGGGAATC
>VWYO01016922.1:539014-552679 GCA_013400275.1 Rhadina sibilatrix | reverse complement strand
TTTCCCCACTGACCTTGGTGCCACCATGTTGTTTTCCCTCACACGTCCTCACTTCCTTGTCTTCTCTGACCAGAAGAAAAACTGCTGCTCGTAGGCATCATTGCCAACAAGTTCCACTAATTCAAAGATTCCTGCAAGATCCCGCAGTGTCGAGAGGTTGATTTCGTCTAGGTTCCGTGTCAGGGAATTGCTTGCCACGTTTCCACTGCTGGCCACGTGGCCCCACTGCCACGGCGTCAGTGGCGGCTGCCAGAGTGCTGGCACTGTTTAATGCCTCTCCTCATGTGGGGTGCTGGGAAGGAGAAGCTGCTGCCGCTGCCCCTGCCCTTCTGCCCGCAGTGTGGCTGGCTGGGGTGGCCAGGCAGGCAAGGCCCGCCGCAGGCTGCACCGAGATGGCGGCAGCCACAGCGGCACAGTGGCACAAGCTGGGATGGCAGCGGCAGCAGCATCTCACCGCTCTTGGAAAAAACTGCCCATGTGCTCTTCTGATTTCCTTCTTAAATATGTTGTCACAGAGGCATTACCAACCTTTCTAATTGGGCCAGAGGTGTGTCCATCTTCAGAGCCATTCGAGATCGGTTCTGTAGGACATGGTGGAAGCTTCTAGCAGCTTCTCACAGTACTTGTCCGCTGTGACCCCCCTCAGCCCCCATTACCAAAATCAACACATGGTAGTTTGTACTTGCAAAGTAATTTAAGTCCTTAAATTCATCTCAGATGCGTAATTCTGCTTTATGTTTGTATAACTTCTGCCAATCAGGCAAAGCTAGTCTCCAGCCCTGTCATACTCAGCTGGTGAATCCCTATGCTTGGTTTGCACACAAATCACTTTTCATGGATCATGCTCCATCCCTCAGAAGTTACTTGAAACTTGACCACATAAGGTTTGTCACCTGGCAAGAGCAGTAGTCACCAGCATATTAAAGCATATATTTCACTATTACAGTCATGGGTATATAGGCAAGGGAATTCTTTAGTTAGCAGTTATTCCTCTTCAAATAGTAAAGGATACTAAAGCTGTTTAGCTACTAAAAACTGAATTAACTTGGAAGAATTATTTGTAGATATTTCAAGCTTGTCCTGAGCCTGTAAACACTTTGCTTTTAGCATAGAACTGGAGGCTTTCAACTTAGAGTGTGTTTTTCTCTGTTGTTTGTAAACCTGGCTTAAAACCCTTGAGTATTCTTGGAGGAATGACATAGAAAGAGTAACTAGAGCAGTGTTTTAAGCATTTGTTTTAATGTTGATCATCCTAAGTTTTTTGATACAAAATACATGATCATCAATTTAATAAAAGAGTATAAACAGGTCATGTAGTGTATTGAGTTTATAAACATTTTGTAAAATGAGATTTTTTAATTGATGGTGATTTTAGCTTTGGTCCAAACCAAAATCTAATTGAAATTTGGACCATAAAATTAGGGGTACAAATAACCATAGTGATGTCACAAACAAGTTTCTATGTCTAGTTGAATAAACCATTCCATTCACTACCAGTCACCTCTTTCTCCAGAGTCACAGGAGAGTTTAAATTCACATCCTTAAAGGTCAATTACACTTTTATTACTCTTAATGTATGTAATTCATCTTTAATCCAGGAATCTTGTATTAATATATAGGGTGCTTTTCAAATACATGCCAGTAGCACATTTTTCAAACACAGTGCAATGAGTTCCCATTTTGTTTATAACTTCTTCCTTGGCAGATTGCTTCTCTTCATGAATTAGATGGTTTGCACATTTGATTAATATTTTAATAATCACCTGAAATATATGACTGTGGTGTATTACTCAACTTCAAAATACATAATAAATTGAAACTGTCAGCTGGTTAAACAGATCAAACCCAGCCTCACAGTAGTACTTCCATTCAAGTGCAGGTGACTCAAGGTTAGCAAGGAGACATGGGTGACACCATCATCTATACCATCTACTGAGCAGTGGTGGGCTCCTTTCCAAATATTCTTGTTTCCTTTTTAGAGGAACTGTAAGGCCATATGCTTGCTCAGAGGTAGAATCCCAGTTCTGTTTGTGCTGAAGCAGTTCATAACCTCTCTCAGACCAGAGCACACCTTTTCTACCTTACCCTTAGTTGCTACAGTGCATCAGCTGAACTGGTTGGGATCCTTTCCCAAAAGAAATTCAAAGTTTTTTTCAAGATAATTTTAAAATTCTAATTCCTGAGAAAATACCCTTAGGATAGAAGGCATATGTAGGTGTGTGAGAGGCATGTGTGGTTTTTTCCCTTTCCAGCACAGCTAGCAACACAGTAGTCAAAGTACTCCCCTGGTACATTGGGCCTGAATTAAATTGGGGGCTTAGATCAAGACCTTTACCAAGAATTTTCACTGCCTGCTGGTTAAAGGCTTTAATCTTCTTCATTTTTTCTTTTAAACGAAAGGATGAAGACAGAGAAAAATGGATCCAGGTGTTGGCAGCCGCCAAAGATTTTGTTTTAAATTGATGCATTTTCCTGTGAGTTCTCTGGCCCGGGGTATTGATTGCTCCAAGTAATTACTCCTCAGTAACATCAGTGAGCACACAAAGAGTGTCTGTGAAGTCAATGAGCCACTGTTGGAGCAGCTCCTGTTCAACAACAGTGGAAGCATCTCTGTGCTGGCAGCTTGTACAGATATTTTAAGAGCTTGTGCCTTCAGAGAAAGATATGGGAGCCAAACTAGTTGAATTGGCTTTGAAGGTACATTCACACGGAAGATACATTTGCCACGACAAACTCACACTAGCACTTTGGTGTACTTAACAAAGACCCTCAGACAGCTGAAGAGACTATGCAAAGTGCAGGGAGAGCAACAGGAACAGAGACAGTGGCCAGGATGTGCTGCAGAGATACCTCACCCTACACACCCACAGCAACAGCATAGCCTGGTCTGTAAAAACACAAACTTGTCTCTAGAATTACAAATAATTGAAGACTTTATAAACTTTTTTTTCTCTCCCCCCTGCTAATACCACTTTTGCTTCTATAATGCATCCAGGTGATCTTAATTTGTAATTTAGGAGAGACTTAATTACTGTAATTGTTAAGAAAAGTTAATTTAAATGCTTACAGAGTCAGTGACCCAACATGCTCAATGAACTGCTAAGGTTGGGCACAGAAGAATGTAATCTTAATGTACTGAATTCCTTTCCTTCAGGCAAATACAGGACCAAATGTTCAAAGCTGCTTCTTAAATTGCACATACAACATCTGAGGAGATTTCTGCCTACGTGTAAGAAACATGATTTGAATGCACAAATACATAATTTAATTTAAATATATCTATATATTATATTCACACTAAGGGAGCAAGCAAAGAAAAGCACCCAGGTAAACACTGCAGGCAGTTTTCTATGTTCTTTCACAAGAATAAAAATACTAAATACTGTACTATAATATTTCTGAGCTAGTACTTTAAAGTACCCTGTGAAATATGAACTTTGGCTTCTGCATCTACCTCTGCAGCTTGTGATCTGCTGGTTTGATGGAGCCTGTGCTTTCCTTCTAGCAGTGCTGTTAGGCTTAGTTATTGACTGGCATATTTTGAGATTCTTGATTCCTAGGAATATTTAGACCATTTCTCCTTCTTTAAATACAGTTACAAATCACTCCCAGTCTGTTAATTTTCTTAAAATCTTAGGAACCTTCTTTGGTCTTGGGTTTTTTGGTCTTTCTGCACTTTTTTTTACCCTCTTCCTTTAGACTAAAGTAGGCATTTCCATCCCCTCCAGGGCAACACACTTCAAATCCTGTTCTCCAGGTGGGTAATAAGAATGTTCCAGCACTGGAAGACCACACTCAGCAATTCCAACAACTTTGCCAGTGCTTGGGAAGACTAGAAAAAGAATTATTTGAATTCAGAGTGGGCGAGGGGTAGGCATGCCAAGCAGATGAGGAGAAAAACCTTGTGAGGAAACCTTGTAGTCCAAGGAGAAAGAGAAAAACTGGGACTGGGAGCTGGATAACAAGACTGGGAATAGAAGTTGTGAAGCAAGATGAAAACTGAACAAGATTGTAGTGGAGGGGACATGAGGGCAAGACATTGGGTGCAGGTACTCTCACTATGGTGAGAAGTGATGAGGGACTAGGGAGGTGCATGGGCTTGGGAAGTGGTGCAGAGGGCTGTGCTGAAGGGTGTAGTGAAGTAAGCCATTCAGATAATGACTGCAGACAATGCCAAAAGAGGAGAACTAAGATGGCACTGGGAACTGTAATGCTGGCCCAGCATCAATGAAGTTTACAGCAGAATGGGTTTTGCTGTGTAGATTTTATGTACATACTATCAGAAGCAAAAATGATGTTACAAGACATAAAAAAGCCCCAGAAGTCCTAGTTTATACTGTGAACAGTTTGAACTGTCCTTAACATCTCTATTTTATCAGAGTTATACTGTAGTACAAGCTGGAATGTAAACAGTCTGGATACAAGTAGCAATGATTAATTAGTAATTTTCTCAGAAGTGCCTCATCCAAACAGCATGAGCTGTATTCCCATTAAATGCACAAAGAAATCTACTCTACATTAAAAAAATCTGCATTTTCCATAAAGCTCCCTGAATTTCTCCCCAAAACTCTAAATATCCTCCCTTGCCTTACACCACAAATGCAGCAGACACAGCTACACCAAGGAAATTCATGAACCATCAGAGGGTTGTCCAAGAAAGTGAATTTGGTGTAAGATTGATGTGGATCAGCTACTGGGGTTGCCAAGGGCCTGGGTCAGGCTGTGTAGCTGTGAAGGTGCCCTGACACCTCGGAGCTGTGACAGGCAGCCAAAAGGCAGACCCTACATTCTGGCAGTAAATCAGCTTCTGTGTGGTAAGGTTTTGACATACAAGTATAGACACTTGGAGCTGAGAAGAGACTTCTCCTGCCTGACAAGTGATAGATACTTGATGCTTTAGACATGGCTTAAAGAACTTGATATTATGGCATGAAATTTTAAAACACGAGGTATTTTTCTCAGTTTTCAGTACATGCTGTTCACTGACATCAGCTAGGCTCTTATATTCACACAGGCAGAAAGGACAGGTAGCATCACCCTATGTTTCTTCTTCTATCAAGCATGTTTCTTGATCTCTGGTTGGTCTTTTTGGGTTGGTCTTTTTTAGCCTCTGCAAAATCCTACCTGTTCTTATAATCTCTTAACCACTATTTCAACCACTTTTTGCAAAGTGAAATTACCACAATTAGCAAGTCTTAATTTTTTTTTCCCTTACCACATTAAAGGTATAGACTGATAAATACACAGTCCCACATTAAGTCCCTGATCTACATAGGCTGATGATTAAAACTCTCTTAGGAGCTCTCCCAGTGACCAAAACACCTGGGTACTTTAGCAGACACCAGATCAAACTGTAAAGCTCAATAACCCCTTGGGGGGAAAAAAAAAATTACTAAATCCTGATGAGTCTAGGGTCATTTCAGACCCTGCTATGCCCTCTGCCTTTAGCTGCTATTTCATGGAGATGCAGACCTCTCACAAGTCTTGTGTCATTCCTGCCAGCCCCACTCAGAAGCCTCAGATACTGAAGGCACATCAGATGGCAGTAAGCCACATATTGTTAGACAAGCTAAACCCACAATCAATCTCATTCTTTTGTTGTGAACTTGTGGTAAATGTAAAAATACATACATTTTGTAGACTTGCAATTCCATAATGAATGCTGGAGGCAAAGTCTGGGCTATACATACAATATTATGACACTGTGACCCGTCTCTATTTGTAAAGATGAAAGCATTAGTCAGTGCAGACAGATTTTGTATCTAAAGAAATGCAGATATTTTACTGGTGAGTGGCTAAAAGTCAAGGTTCTGTGAAATATCTGCTAATTTCCAGTACTTTAAATAGGTATTTCATCCTGTGACATTAACTTCATCTGTAAATATGCTAGTCTGTTGGTAGATAGGCTGCCCTTTTTCGTTTGGTGTGATTTATTTATTCACTCTCCAGAGCCTAATTACATCTTCATTTTTATAATATAAGTTGGAACTCTTTCCCTGCAGACTTAACCTGCAAGATCTGGGGGCATAAAACTTAATCATCTCAGATAATTACATGATAGCACCCCTGAAAATTAAGTTAGAGCAGATGCAAAACATGTGAAACAATGAGACTTATCTATATTATAGTCCTGATGAAATCTTGTAGAAACTTTACAATATGGTTTATTGACCTTCTCTAGGGTACTATAATGATACATCCTATGTCAGATCCACATCAGTGTAATTGAATTTTAGAGAATTTCTGTGATGACTCAAAAATTGAATCTGCTCCCTGGTGCCTTTTCTTTCAATACAATCTAGATCCTTTTTTCATTCCCTCTTTTAATTATGAAGGTGGGGAGACTAGAGAAAGTGTTATCAGTCTTCCTTGGCCTAGAGCCCTTTGCTTATGCTAACATTGTCCCATCAGAGACCAAATACTGACTGCATTTTGTGCAGGATAGGCTCAGGAAGTTTTCCACTACTTTACACATGGCAGGCAAGAAACTTAATCAGCACACCCTTAATTTCAACATTCAAGCCCTAGCACTGCTCTGTATTATCCAATTGCCTGTCCCCAACTGGACTCCACTGTGCCTTATGCAGCTCATTCCTGTGAGGAGACGTGGATGGTCATTCTCCCTGTGCAATGCCAGGGAGAGCTGACTTCCACAGGGCAACCCTCTCCTGGCATAGCTTAGCCCAGGTGCATCTCTGTGAATTAATTTTAGACAATATCTACTGAACTTGGAACATATCAGAGGTTTTGGGACAGCCTGTAACACACCTTCAGTTTTGGTATATTTCTACTGACTTTGAGGAAGGCCACAGGGTTGTTTGAACTTGGTGGTGTTCTGCAAGAGGTTGTTGCAGCTCCCTCTCTCTTCATCTCAATACTTGTTCATGTATTTTGTTAATAAGTATAGACACAAAAAGATGAAGAGGCAGTACCAATATGGTTTCTAGAAAGCCAGCTTCAAGAACACAGTTGACTGGAGTTCACTTCAAAAGATGCAGCCAAACCACTTTCTCTCTCCAAGCTAATAATGGCTTTCAGTAACAGTGAGTGAGAGCACATGCAGCAGTGAGTGCATGGGATTTCTCCTGCTGGGACATCAAGTTAGATAGCTTTCTCTGGACAGTGACTGGACATCCCATCTTCTCTTTTGTACCCAGCTATGCTGGGTTTCTCCTTACCTGTCCGCATTCAAGAAAAACAGTCTAAGTGTATTTATAAAATGACTTTTTATGATAGGAAGGAATTGCCTCAGTAGGATTCTTTAACCAGAGCAAATGTGTGTTGCTCATTACCTGTCTCCTATGCATGGAAATCATTCAAAGGCACAAGCTCTCCCTCCTTCCCTCTGCATGAAATCCTCAAGGGGCAGTGCCACTGCCAGGGCTGTGGCATTTCCCAGCAGCGCACAGACGATTTACTTTCAAGACTCTCCACTAAAATCCATTTACTTCTGGTATATAGCACAACAGAGCTCTATAGAATAAAACATAAGGAGAACTGTTGCTTAATACAGTGGGATACTGGACTTTTACTTGGACTGTTGTGCCCTGGTGCTGTTGCCCCACAGAGTCTATTTTGTATCTGTCCGTGTCAAATCAATATCCAGTGGCCTCGTGAATTCCCACACATGCTCAGGAGCTGTCTGGCTACAAGTCAGTCTGCTCCCTTTTCTCCCCTCTCTCATGAAGAGTGGCAGAACTGTGTAATAAAACCTTTAAAACTGGATCTGGTTGAAATAATTTGCGACATTTTTTAAGTGAAACTAGAGTCCTCCTCTTGCTGCCTTTCTGATTTTTTTCTTTCTTCTGTAACTGTCCAAACAAATAATGATATTAAAATATGTCACTTTCTATAAATTTTTTACTTTATACAGAACCACAATAACACAATAACGATGTGAGGGGGAAAAATAATTTCTCTATTTAAAACAATACCATTTTTGTACTCTTTTGGCCACCTCTGATCTTCTTCAGGCTACTTTTCCTCAGACCTCCTCTCCCCTGTTTTATTATTAAAATGCAAAACACAGAAGCCTTTGTCACCTCTGTGTTTGAAGGAAAAGGTCCTATTTCTGAGAAGAAGAGCTATTTTTGTAGCTGAGAAAAGCATGGTTATGCCTAGACTAGAGTGGGAAATGGCAGCTGGCAAAGAAACCAGAAAGGACATGGCAAGTTTATTTGCAAAAGCAGGAAATACAGGCCAAAAATGCACATAACGTGTCATTATAATTATAAGCAATTTTTAAAGAAGCCATGTTTTCACTTCATTCTCATCCTAAACAGTTTGTGATATCTGTAAGTATGCTACAGATCTATTTATTGCAACTATAACCATATATACTATGCCAATCTGCATGGCTTCAGTAAATGTTCAGTACATTTGATGGAATCAGGCACTTGGAGTACCTGCTGGTTTTCCACCATGAAAAGCAAATTTCTACACGTTCCAGAAATGAGGCAAGTATCTTGAAGTGTTCACTAGGGGGATACAACAGTATCTCATTCTATAAATTCTTCTGTGAGTCTTACATTGTATGTATTACATTGGAGTTTACCCACAGGAGAACTGCCTTTGCCTCTGGTACAAAAATGGCTGATAAAGAACTAGAAAGAAAGAAGGAAAGAAGGAAAGAAGGAAAGAAGGAAAGAAGGAAAGAAGGAAAGAAAGAAAGAAAGAAAGAAAGAAAGAAAGAAAGAAAGAAAGAAAGAAAGAAAGAAAGAAAGAAAGGTTGCATAATCAATCTTCAAACTAGAAATCAAATTAAATAACTATTTCTAAACCAGTTCATTCTACTGTTCTATTACAAGTAAGCCAGCACTGTAACCTATATTCATTTTCTTGGCCTTTTCTCCAAGACAAATCAAGAGAAATCAATATGTTAGATAATGGGCTTCAGTAGTCTGGCTTTTGATTTTTGTTGGTTTGGTTTTAATTGGTCTGTTGATACCTTCCAAAAGCTAAGGATTCTGGCAGTATAAAGTATGCATTTTGTGCACTTCAGGTTTGCATCTTGTTAAGATGTAGACCTGAAAATTTAGTGGGCTTAGAAATGAAGAATCAGAGAATAATGTGTTCATGTGGCCTAAGGCTTGTATTAATACAAAGAAATAGGACTGCAATGTTGGATGTGTGGTTATTCATTGTATTGACCAGTGCCAAGTTCTGTGGCACCCACACCAGAAGACTGCTTGTAGTCTCTGCCCTCACATGTCATCAACAGTGTCTGCAGGAAGGGCAGAAATGTGGGGCAGGATAACAGGCAGGCTTTTGGTTGGACCACCTGTCCAAAACTCTGACCTAGGTGGTTCTAGGGTAGGAACTGCTCCAGGGGAAAACAGTGTGGATGCTCACTGTGGATGCTGTGCCATTTGTCTGAGCCTCATCCCATAAGATGTTGCCCTGTGTGCAAAGGGGCAAACAAGCACAACATGAGCTATACATCCTCCCTCACTCTTTGGGGCATTTCCAGTGGCCTTTTAGCTGTTACTTTTAACAAGAACACACCATAATACTGTGGTATAATAATATGTTTTTCCAGTTTCATGGATTACTTTTTGTGAAAACTGGTTCCATAGATATGGAGATGAGCTGAAATCGGTCTGCCAAATCCAATGCCCTGGGTGATGGGAAAGCTGATTAGTGTTCTAGCTTCCATACTCATGATTCAGGCTGTTGCTCATTAAGCAAATGAAATAAAGAAAAGGGAGAAGGCAACAGTATTGTGTTGCACCCTTCAGTAATAAAGTGCCAACCAGCTTGGTGGCCAGCTAAACATTTCTATGTTTTTAAACATATTCTAAGGATATTCATATTCATATTATAATGTGCTATTGCAAAGTTCATTGATGGCTCACATGGACTGCCTGGGATGCATTCTATTTCTGGGTCATGCTGGAGTGCAGGATCTTGGCCCATACCAGTTTCTCATGATGCCTTCTCAATATCTCTTTTGAGAGGAAAATGGATTTGCTGTCATTTGTTGAACTTCAGTGCAAGAGATGGCTGTGAAAAAAAAACAAACCATATTCTTTAGGTTGGTTTTGTGATGCTTGACTAAAATACTACCTAACAATCTATTTTTATAAATCATTAATAGCTTGATTTCAGCAGATTCCATGCAGGATGAAAAAAAAAAATTAGGATTAGGCCCTGAAAGTACATTTTCTCTTGGTTAACATTTTAGGTTGATTTTGCTTAAATAAATATCTGTATTACCTAGATTACTGCATTTCAGGATTAGACTGTGGAAACCACTAGTAATAATGATTTTGCCTTTCATAATGATTTTCTCCCAAGCACAGAGTTATTAAAAGGCAGATGAAGTATATTACAAGTCTAATTACATTTCCTGTAAAGCCAGCATTATATATCAGATATGGAGAGATAGACTGCAATACAATTTGCTAGGGGTAGCCTCAGTAAGAATTTGCTGGATCTGTCTCTCTCTCCAGAAAGCCCTGCCTGCACAGCAGCAGCCATACACAATGGCTGCCACTCAGAAGTCTGTTCCTTCTGTGATTAGATTTTTTTTACCTTGTAATTCCTACTCTTAAAAAAGCTGGTAAGGCATTTATTATGGATAACAAGGTTTAATTAGATTCCTTCAATAAATCTTCATTGTCTCCCATAATTCTAGTAGATCCAAGTCTTCTGAAACCATTAGTTTTTTCAGAAAAAAGTCAATGTGTTTATTAATTTGCCATTTATGAACATGTGAATGATAAAGTAAGAAATTAGATGCAGAAATTCTACATTCTTCAGATGATTTTGTGATGGTTCTTTTCCCAATGAACTCTAAGATTTTTAGAATATCAAATATGTACGAAAAAGAGGGTGGCAGGCTTTCAAACAGAAAAGTAGAGAAACTTCCAGATTCTCATAAAAGGCATATTTTTATCAAGTTTTTTTTTAAACTATATCAATAACTTTCAATAATAATGCTTTTTTATTACCTCATCCAACCAAGGAAAGATTTCTTGTTAAATTAAATAATGTCCTTCGAAGGATGTTAATTTAGTCTCCTTTACTAAATTAAATACCAAGCTATGGATGAAAGGTAGACCATCATTTGAATAGTAAAAAATGTATTAATGCCACTAACTCTAGTCCAGGAGACACTAAAGTCAGAATGGATTACTGAAAGAAATAACTGTAGAGGAAAGAAGACTTATTATAATTTAAATTATGAAAAAATCTTAATGTCACTAATTCTCTCCAATTGCTTTTTGTGTAACAAGCCATTTATCATTAGGATCATTTCAGTCAGCTGTGGTGATAAATGGGTGCTGATTAAATGAGTGGATTAAGCAAGGTTTATAGTACTAGGTGGAAGAATGGCACTAAAAGCTGTAAATCTATCCGTGTTCCTTTTGAGTTTTGGGGCCAAAAATGGTGTCCTTTTTCTTTCTTAGTTGTTAGTTCCTAGAACATGTGGAAGTCTGAAATCTCCTGGCAAACACAGGTCTCTCATGCAAACTCAGGGACTCTTTTTGCCAGCAGTGTACTCTGTGTCTGCACTTGTAGATGCTGTTTAATCCCACTGGAGGATATATTTTTCTATATAAGGAATAATCTAACACTATGTACTACTTAAGAGGAGAAGAAACATTAAATTATTTTCTATTGTTTGGCATATCAAGTGTGTCAGGAATTTCTTTTTTTCTGTCTAAAAGCCATGTGGAGAGAGGGCTTTGCTATTCACAGGTTCTAGCCCATGAAAGCTGGGAGTGGGTTACCTCAGCCTAAACCACATCTCTGAAAGATGCAGGGCAAATTTCTCTTCTCTCAAAATACAATGGAGGAGACTTGCACAAGTTCATTTCCCTGAAGTCTGGCATCTGATGGAGTCCTCTGAGTCTGAAAGGAGAGGAGTTTGTCAAGGCTCAGCTATTACGAGCATTGAGAGCTTTTTTGAACTACTCTGAGCTCTCTGGTTTGTTCTTCATCAAAGAACTCCACGTCCCTCCTAGCCACTTCTCATAGCAAGAACTGCAAAAAGAAAGGGAGAATTACTGGAGACAGGTCTGTGATGCACTGATAGCTGAAGAGGAGCTGATGCTTTTCTGCTGCTTCTCTGCACCATCACTTCACCTAATATTATTTCCTTCTGGGTGTTCCCTGATCACTTGTAAGGCATAAGGAGGAACTCCTTTCTATAACCTAAATGCCTAATTTGTCACCAGCACTTTTCTCCACACACTCTTCTTTGAGCAGCTGGGAGAGAGTGCACAGACAGGTGTTCTTGATAGTGTAACATCCTCAGGTAAGACATTAGCAGGTACATCCACATCAACATTTTAACCCAGACCCAGAATGTAGTTTTGAAGTGGTGGTCTTGGTGGCCCCCACTCACAGCAGGCATTGTCACAACAATGCCACTGGGTGTGCAAATGGGGTTCCCTGAAAGCGACAAAACCAGGTGTCTCAGCTGCACACCCAACGTGCCCTAGTGTGCTCCTGGGGATCAGACTAGTTATTGTCACCCCTAAATTGTGTCATGTCAATGGCAGGTTTCCAACATCAGTGGTTTTGTTCTAGAAATCCATATTTATTGAATTTCTTACTTGTTGAGGTAAACATAGTCTGTCCAGTTCACATACTGAAAGTTAAGGCAGTTTGTGATCTGCAGTCAGAAAGGTGTCATCTTGCTGAATGGTTTGGCAGGCAGGAGCAGAGTCATTCACAATACAGTGATCTACCTTGAGGCATCCATGGCATATCCTGTGACTGTGGGAACTGGAAATCACAGAGTCACAGAATGTGCTGAGTTGGAAAGAACCCGTGAGGATCATAGAGTCCAAAACTGCCTCTGCACAGCACCATTCCCAAGAATCCCACCCTGTGCCCAAGACCACTATCCAAATGTTCCTTGAACTCAGTCAGGCTGGTGCAGTCACCATTTCTCTGGTATGAAAATCCCTTTGCTAATATACAGCCCCAACCTCCCTGACACAGCTTCAGGTCACTCCCTCTGGTCCTGTCACTGGTCACAACAGAGAAGAGATGCTTGTCTGCTTCTCCTTTTCCCCTCATGAGGAATTTGTAGACTGCACTGAGTCTCTTTTTAGCCTCTTCATCTCCATGCTGAACAGACCAAGTGACCTCAGTTGCTCCTTATATGGCTTTCCATCAAGGCTGTTCACCATTTTTGTTGCCCTCCTTTGGAGTCTCTCTAATAGCTTTAGTATTTTTTTTATATTGTTATGACCAAAACGTTCTCAATTTCTCCTATTTTTTCCTCTGCTGTTGGTCTTTCCATAGCAGGAGAAATGGCACTTTGATTGAAGCCTCCACTCAAGTCAATGGCAACTGGATTCAGTGACCCTGCAGATCCCATCCAGCCTTGTTCTTCACCACCTATACCTGAATAAATGTTAGAGAAGAGTGTATGAAAACAATCTTGGAACGTAGACCAAGAACTAGTGTCAGTGCAGGGTGCTGGATTGCCAATTAATTCAATATCCTTTTCACAAATTACTTTGTATGGTGGTCTTCACCTATCTTAGAAAACAGCCACTGCTGACATGAACTCTGTTTTGCTGGCATTGTAAGGAAGCTGATCTTGAGACTGTGCTGGTTTGAAAGCAAAACCAGTGAGACTCTCAGTCAGAGATACAATTTAATAGGAGAAGAGAGGAAAGAAAAAAAAAAAAAAAAGGGAAAAAA